>JAOXYD010154889.1:0-10407 GCA_028565735.1 Pinacopodium congolense | reverse complement strand
AATCTTGATCTTTTAAGCTCCAAACTGCAAATCAAACATTATGGGACATAAATTAAACATTTAAACACATTATAGGGTCATAATGTATCAAATTCACTATCAAAATCATATCAATTTTGACCCCTATCAATAATCCATTTTGTAAATACAAAGACATTTTAAAGATTTTGTCTTTTTCATACATAAGTATCATAATCAACAATATCTTAAAAAAATAACTAACTCCCCTTAAGTTTATCATAATCTTGGAATTCTTTTCACACAAGATAATTTCAACTACACAAGGCCAAAAACAATCTTAAAAGTAAATTGGTAAAATCTCCCAAAATTAATGTATTATGAAAGATGGAAGTCTTTTAAAACAAGATAATTTCAACAATGCAAAGCCAAAAACAATCTTAAAAGTAAATTGGTAAACTACCTTAAATTCATGTATTATGAAAAATAAAGATTTCAATTACCCCCTTAATAAGACAAAATATCACATACTTCTGTCCCCCCCCCCTCTTTGGAATCATAAATAAAGTAAAATAAACAAGTAACAAATTCACAATTAACTTAACTCCTAAAGCATGAAACAAGCATTAAAGGTCACCAATAATTTCGATCTATTTACCTATCTATCTTAAAAATATAAACCATTCTTGAAAAATCCATATATTCATATAAGAGGCATGAAGGAATCATAATGACACTTTGACCTCACAGGTAAAAACATGAAATTCACACAAAAAAAATCAATGACTCCCCTTTTTACAAAAATAATAAATTTCATGATTAAACATTTCAACAATTAAGAAACCATAGTCAACAACAAAAGAAATTCAACCATTATCAATAAAAAAAATTTTATGGATAAAGAGCTTATCAAATGTTATTAAGATTCATTTTAAAAAATTAACAAATAACAATTTCCTTATTCCTTAAAAAATAATGTATTTTTAATTAATAAGGTTAATCACTTTAAGGGAAATAATTTTAAAGAATTTTTAAAATATATCTAAAAGTTCACAAAAATAATCTAAATAATATGTCATGATATTTTCAAGGGTAAACATACTTTAGGGGGTTCAAAAATTTGTATGATATATAAATATAAATATAAATATAAATTTCAAGCAATGAGAAATCATTAAAATCATCAAATAATGTTGCAAGAAAAATTATCTTATTAAAAGAACCAAGGGTGCCCCTCAATAAAAGTAAAATTTCAAAAAACTGAGATGGATGATTAAAAGTTATGAAAATTTCAATTGAGTCCAAATATCTCTACATGCTTCCTTATGTTATTTGTAAAATCAACAAGTCATCTATAAAGTATCTAAGCAATCAATAAGCACTTTAAGAGGAACTAAATGACAAGAAATAATTTCATCACTAAAATTATTTGTAGTTCTAAAGTATCAATCATAATTCAAACAATCAAAGCACATTTCATTCATTATATAAGAACATGAAGGATTACATCCTTTATCTTACATCACCAAATATCACTTGATTTCTTTTGCCTTGGTTCAACAATGCATCTTAGTGATTTTTCTATTTTCATGCTTTTGGAGACTTAAAAGAAATCAATGCATCTTTAGTACTTGAATCATCTTGGGTCCTTGAATGTTAGTGGTATATGTGTCTCGACCATATGATGAAACATTCTTATCCTTAATTCTATCATAACAAAAATGAACTACATGTCCATAATAGTCACAATAAGTGCAATAAGTTCAAAATAAAGGTGTTTGTGTTCTATATGCACTCCTCTAATTATTTCTTAGCCTAAATCATTATAAGACTATAGTTGAAAATTTTTCCTAGATTGAGGCAATGACCCTCTATCATTAAACTTTTGAAGCATAGATCTCCTAAGCCTAGTCCTATGACTATACATGAATGTGTGATGCATTTTACTAGATTGTGGCCTATTAGATGACACATTTTGAGAAGAAGATCTAGGTGGGGATTCATTTTCTAAGTTATTTACTTTGACAAAAATAGTCTTGCTATAAGATGGTCCATTTCATTAATAGAACCTAAACCATGGTTGCCATTTCTTAATTTTTAGGTATCCAGCATGTTCTTTATCTTTATCTTTTGTAAATTTCCCAACTAATTCCATGAGGTTTTCTGCTTTCTTGTTTAACAATACGTTTTCATTTACTAAACCATCATTTTATTTATTGATTGATTCTAATTCTGAAGTCTTTGATTCTTTAATTTATATTAATCTATTTCCTTTAGAGTTTTCTTATGTCTATCATGCAACTCCTTCTTTCTATTCAATTTTTCTATATGCTCTAACACTTTTTTGTATGAATATTCAACATCACATTCACCTTCACTAGTATAAGAAGAGCTTACCTCATTGTGTGCCATGAAACAAATGTTAGCCACATTTTCTTTTTCGGCGTCGCTTGGTTTAGACCATGTAGACTTTAACGCTATCTTCTTCTTTAATTCTTTCTTTTCTCTCTTTTCCTTCTTCCATTCCTTCTTTTCCTTCTCTTCTTTTTTTTTTCTTCTTCTTGGAGATGTGGGCGTTGTGATCTCAAATGACCTTTTTTTTAATCACATTCAAAACGTATTCTATCTACTAATTTATTTTTTGATAAATAATTACATTTTATCGGCATAGATGACTTCCTCTTGAATCTTCTTGTAATAAGAGTAAGTTCTTTATTTTTGCTTCCAAATAAGGATTCTTCATTTTCACTTTCCCGCTTTCTTAATGCCTTGAATGCTATATTGTTCCTTTTGGGTATATCTTACTCTTCTTGAGTTTCCTTCATCCTCATCTTATATGTTAATAGTAAGATGATTAGTTCATCGAGGGGGAGAAAGTTGAGGTCCTTCACTTCTTAAATTACATTCACTTTGTCTACCCATGGCTTTAGTAGAGACCTAAGGATATTCTTAACAAACTCAACATTGAAAAGGTCTTACCTAGAACCTTTATAATATTAATGATATAAAAAAATGAGCATACATTTTAGAGATGTCTTCATCATGTAACATTTGAAAATTTTTATATGAATAAGTAAGCATGCTAATTTTATTTTCTTTTTTGTTCCTTTATGTGTGATTTATAGTGTATGCCAAATGTCATACACAATTTCATACATAGAAATTCTATTAAATTCATTCATACTTAAAGCACAATACAAAACATGCATAACTTTTCTTTTTAGACAGGCTAATTTTGTTTCTTCTTTCTCCAACTCAATGTCCTTCTTAGGAACTAGTTCGTTTCTTACAAGTTTGGTCAGCATAGAGGTCTTTTGGGAAACTATCAACCATAATTCTACACTTTCACCCACCAGATAATTTCCCATCCTAGTCGTTTAAAATATGTCATCATCTCCATCAAAGAAGGGAGTTCTATGTGTATTTTATCCTTCAAAACTAGTCTAGAGGGTAAAAAAGTTCATCATTTATGCTATATTGACCTTTGCTCACAAATTTGTTATAATTTATATTAGGTGATACCTAGGTTTTAATAATAATTATTAGACTTGAATGACACCTAAAAGGTGAGAGGAGGTGAATTAGGTTCTTAAAAATTCTATAAAGACGTAATCCTAAGATCACTTATTTTTATGGAAATTGATTACAGAAACAAGTAACAATAAATAAATGAATAAAATCAATTAAACCTATGCAATTACATAAATAAATAACTTGTATGTTCAATAATGTTATACACATAATTTTTATAAGACAAAATACAATTAATAACTTAAAATTCAACTTATAAAATAATTATATAAAAATAAAAGAGTAAAGAGAAGTGTAACACCACCAATTTACTCTAGTTAGGAGTTACCCACTTGATCCTACATTTAGTCCCTGATACCACAATTGAGATTTTATTTCACTATCAAAAGAATAACGTTAGAAATACAATCCTTTTTCTAGGCTCAAGAATAATCTGTACAATCCCTTCTCAATGGCTTAAGGAAAACCCTTATCTCTTAACTATTCTCTCTTTTAAAATACATACTTGAAAGAATTTCACTCAAGAACAAATTGGTGTATTAAACGGCTCAAAAAATACTTTTTATTAATGTAAAAAGTGCTAAAAAAGATCATAAATATCATCCTAAAGCCTCAACTCAAACTCACAGACAAAACCCTTCTTAATAATTAAAACACTTAAATGATTGAGTTATAAGCTCTTATACAAGTGTAATACATTTTATTTATAGCCCTAGGATACCAAACTAGCCATTTGTTACCATTTCATAACATTCTAGTACATCAAAATCGTTGAGAAAAATCCATAGAGTGTGATTTATGCTCTTCAACGATAGTTTCTAAGACTTCAACAACGGTTCAGAATACCTCTACTAATACTAACCATTTAAGGCATTGGGAAAATATACTGAATGACAAGTCCCATTACCACCATTTAACCCTAAGAAAACTATTGCTTAACCTAATTTGTTCAAGGCAATTTCAACCTAAACCAAACCTATCCTAATGTTATAAACACTTTATAAACTCATATAGACATCTAGAATATCCCTTAAAACGCTTTTTAACTAATCAAGAGGATTATTGAAAATATTTCACATAAACTTACTCTTGATTATACAACCTACATGCAAATTCTAAATTTCGAATGCATTATGAATGGGGAGAGGCTTATCAAAACACCAAAATGACTAAGGGAAATTTTTTATCAAAGATACAACCATAAGCCTATATATAAAAGCTATCTTTGACCTTTCAACTTGAGCCCCCTTCATATTAGCTTCATGACCTTCAATTTAGCTTCAAAACTCCTTATCAAATTTCTTTCACACGTTAATTTTAATACCTATCTTTCAATCACTTAAAAAAAATAAAATTATTAGTTCAAATAATGTTTTGTCATCTTCGAAACAAGGTCAACCTCCTTTCATTCAATATTACCTTTGGTTAATATCTGCTTATTATTGATCCTTCACTTGTTTTGATTTTGTTAGTGGTTTAGTTTTCAATTATTTTAATTTCAATCTTTAAAACTTTGCATTTTATTTGTTTTGTTATTTTCTAGAAGTTAATAAAGCTACTCAACTCATGTAGATATGATCACTTTGTTCTATTTTCAAGTTATTTATGTTAAAATTAAGATCTTTTAGGGATTTGAGATACAAAATTTTGGCATCATTTCCAGGAATTAGTGTCAATTATATTTATTGACTTTTGTGTTTATGCCTTGATTTTCTCGTGTAGGTGAATTTGAATACAATCCTAAGATTGAGAAGATAGTGATAAAAAATGAAGCTAAACTTTATGCCTAAAAAGAAAAATACTACATCTAAATTTTTCGTAATACTTGATTTAGTCTTTAATGGCCCTAAAATAGAAATAAAGGCCAACGAAGAAAGAATGTTGAAGGAATTAACTGCAGCATATTGCACCATTAGTCACTTTGTATATAGTATTTGAACTTAGAGGAAGCTTTTGAGTTAAAGTCTAGTTTAATCCACTTATTGCCTACCTTTCACTGACTTGAGAATGAACACCCTCATAAGCGTTTAAAATAATTTCATATGGTGTGTTTGAGTATGAGAGCATAGGAGGTATTTGAAGACCAAATTCGACTATGGGCATTTCCATTCTCACTAGCTGATAGAGCTAAAGATTGACTAATTTATCTATCTCTTGGTTCTATTATAGCATGGGAAATATGGTGAGATTATTCCTAGACAATTCTTCCTTGCCTCATAAGTTGCTAGCATAAGAAGGGAGATTTATGGGACTAAATAGAGAGATACAAGGACTTTTCACGAGTGGTAGGGAAGGTTTAAATAATTATTTATAAGTTATCCTCAACACAAAATCTTATAGCAACTTCTCATTCAGTACTTTTATGAAGGATTGCTTATTATAAAAAGGAGGATAATGGATGTAGCTACTGGACTTACTATAATGAATAAGACTTCTCAAAAGGTTAGAGGTTTGATCTCAATTATGGCTATTAATTCATAACATTTCACTTTTAGACAAGAATCATCTTCAAGGAGAGTGAATGAGGAAAATCTATCATCTCTTAAACCTTAGATTTATAATATAAGTTATCTTGTATAGTAATTAATTATAAGGAATGTGTAATAATTCAAAGCTTGTGAAATTTCTGTTGCTCTTGGCCATTTAATCAACATGTGTCCAATACTTTAAAATGATTCTCATGAGTGTATTAATGTAGTTGGAGGATTTTCTAGCCTACCCACAAAGGAAGTGTGGTCCCTATATGAGCATGTAAAACCTAAGAAAGATGGACCATTCTAACTTCAATTATAGAGCAAGGTAGTCACTCTTTTAGCAATTTTAACCTAGGCCACTATTCTCATAACAATAATAAATCACTCAATTACCAAATATGTCCCTAAAAGAAATTATTAGAACACTTGCAACTATCACCAAGAAATTTTAAAAGGAGACAAGAATAAGCATTCAAAACTTGAAAAATAAAATGAGCCAATCGGCATCATCTATTAGCATATTGGAATCTCAAGGTAAGTTTCCTTTACAAATTATGACTAGCCCTAAGCAAAATGTTAGTACAATTGACTTAAGGAGTGGTAAGGAGTTAAAGGCACTTAAGAAGATAAGTTTTTAGCATGCCTTAGAGGAAGACACTAAAAAAGAAGTGATTTCTCCCCCCAACACCAAACCAACTAGTTTAAAGAATCTAATAGCAAAAAGTCAACTGGTGATGAATTCCACTTATCCTATAACATTTTCTAAGTCGAAGAAAGAAGAGGAAAATAAGGGAGATCTTTGTGACCTTTCATAAGGTAGAGTTAAATATCCCTTTAATTGATGCCATTAAATAGGTACCTTACAATGCAAAATGTTTTAAGTAACTGTACACCAACAAAAGGAAGAAAAAATGTAACGAGAAGAAAAGTATAAAGATAAACATTTTTTTTTCTCTAAAGAAATTACCTATAAAATGTAAGGAACCTAAGTTTTTTTATTATCCCTTATAAGATAGGTAATGTAGGAATTTTTAGGCTTTGCTTTTAATGTAATTTCATATGAATTTAATCTAATTTTAAGGCACATTGCTCCCAATTTGCTGCTAAGTTATCTAATTATGTTTGTAAATGCTTAACATTGCAAATGGAAGCTAAAACTTGAAGAAAACCCGAGATTATGCAGAACAAATTATGAAATTTGGACTAAAATAGTGACCTTCACTAGCCTGTCGTTGTGCTTCACAGTTTCCATTTTACTCTCGAAGACAAGGACCATTACAATGCTTTCATAGCCCGTCATCACGTTCCTTTTAAGCACCATTTAGGTACCAGTTGATGAGTTTCTAGTTGGATCTTTAATCTTATTAGCTGTAACTTGCACAAGTTGCTTCCCACTTGCTGTTGACATATATATGGAGGTCTAGAAGCTAGAAACAACAAGAATTGACAGAGAGAAACACATTTTTCAGCTTAAACTTTATATTATCTCAAATTTTAGGGCTTCTAACTAGTTTTCTTCATCTTTTTTGACTTTCTATGCAGATTTAAGTTGTTTTGCTGATTGTAGAAGCTCAATCATGTGTCTTAGACCTATAGGTGTGTTTGTAGCTCCATTTGGTGCATTTAAACCTATCTTTTGCATTGAAATCCACTCTTGAGTTTATATATTCAAGAACATGATGAATATGCATGATATCCTTTCTTAAATGAGTGGCTAAACGTGTTTGTGGTTGATTAATGGTTCTTTGATGATCAGAATACATGCTTAGATGTGATTAAGATATGTCTTTTACTTATTTAAATGCTTAAAGCTTGTCTAAAATGAATTGTTTAAGATTAATAAGGTAAATGGAGAAAGAAGAGGACCATTCTCTTAATCCATTGGAAAATAAATAACTTTATTTTAATCAATTTATGACTAATGATTTGCTAATCTAGAGGCTATTAATATGAGAATATGAATTTTTAGATTAAGCTTCTTACACTTTAAGTCTTCTTTTGGTTGATTGAAGAGTGGACCAAACCTTAAACTTTAAAAGTAAGAGAAAAGACATTGATTTGATCATAACCTTATCTTGATTTAGTGACGTTGCCCTAGGATAATTCCCTTAATCCTTAATTAATACATTTAGATCATTGAAAATCACTTCTTTGACCATTTAATCCATTAAGTAACCTTAAATTTCAAAGTTAGTCTTATTTGTAAAACTAGAAGCCCTTTAGTCTAGTTTGGTAAATTTAGTTTAATTAATCCCTCAATTTGGTTTCTTTAGATGATTTTGATCCATTTTCATTACTCTTGATTATAAGTGATCTCCGTGGGACAACAATTCGAATATAAAATACTAAATTTAATACTTATGATCGGTATACTTACTAGTTAGTTGGTTTTGACTTTATTTGGAGGAAAAGAGCTTCAATTGTTAAATTTGGTTAATGTGATCTTAATAGAAACCAACGAAACAAATTTTCCAGGGATCTAACATAATCTAATTGTTTGGAAATTTTGGTGTCAACTATTCTAAAATTTTTTATATTGTTAAATATTGTTTATATTGGTTGTTTGCTTTTCTTTTTAAGTGTGCATTGTTTTTGTTTGTTTGATTTTATTTAGTAGTTATTTCTACTTTATTTGTTTTTAATCTTGTATGCAAACTCAAGGCCATAAGTTTGAGAACCTTGAATTTGATCCTGAACTTGAAAGAACCATATATCGGCAAAAGAAAGAATAAAAAACCACCACATTCTCTAGTTAAGATCCTTTATATTCAAATCATTTACAAATGGAGCATTAGGGGGAATTAGTTGCTAGGCCTTAATAATAAAATAAAGGACCTACAATGATGGAATTGACCTTATGAAATAGAAATCGTCTTGTGGCCATCATTGTTAGACATAGGATAGAATTTTATGACTTTGAGGTTCTTTATATCATTCTTTCAATGATTAGATATTCCCAATTTGGAGGTTCTTCTTTAGAAGACCCCAATGATCATTTTCAAAGTTTCATAGATGTTTGTGATGTCTTCAAAAGTCAAGGTGTATCTGATGATGCAATCAAGTTTAAGTTGTTCCCTTTTCTCTAAGGGATAGAGCTAAAGCTTGGTTGAATACTTTTCAACTTGGTTCTATTCTAGCATGGAATGATTTAATGAATATGTTTTTAGCTTAATTCTTTCCACCAGCAAAGATAGCAAAGTTGAAAAATCAAATTTGTTCCTTTTCCTAATATGAAAATGAGAGTTTATATGAAGTTTGGGAAAGATATAGGGAAATGATTGCAAAGTGTCCAAATAATGAGTTTAATACTTGTGATCAAGTTGATATCTTTTGTACTAGACTCATTCCTTTTACTAGGAGTATGATTTATGTAGCAATAGGAGGAAATCTAATGACAAAAACTCTAGATGAAACTTTTAGATTAATTGAAGAAATGGACACTAATAGCTTCCAATATAATTCTGAGCGTAGTCTGAGAAAGCCATTAGGAGTTCATGATATTAATGACACAACTGTATTAACAGGTCCATTAGCAGTTCTCTGTAAGCAAATGGATAATCTAAAGAAGAAAGTTGATGACAGTTCTTTTGGAAATGTTAGAGCCTATGAGAATGGTAATTCATATCATTCATCTATGGATTTTCAAGGCGTAAATTCCTTTACCTAAGATCCTGAACAAGATCAATATGTAGAGGTTAATAGGCAAGGGGAGATTCATTTTCTAATACTTACAATCCTGGATGGAGAAATCATCTTAATTTCTCATGGTGTGACAATGTAAACTATCAAAATCCTTTATCCAATCCTCCAAAGATTCCTCCTCCTTGTTTAAGACCAAATCAATTTATTCAAGAGAAGTCTAGTATAAATGAGACTTTATTGAGATATATTCAAGAATATAGTCAAGAAATGCAAGGACAAATAAGAGATTTAGCCAATCAAGTAAGTCAGTTAGCTAGTATTGTTCGAGAGCACACCCCATGTCAATTGCCTAGCCATACTGAACCTAATCTAAGAGAATATGCAAAGGATATTACCCTTAGAATGGAAAGAAGGAAGAATTGAAGAGTTAGGAAAGAATGATAATGAAAAAGAAGAAGTGGAAGAAGAAAAAGAAAAAAGTAAAGAAGCAATAAGTAAGGAACAAGAGCAGCCTTATAGGCTTTTCGTAGATCCAATTGTAAAACCATATAAGCCTAGAATCCCTTACTCATGAAGGCTAAAGAATGCTTATCTTGATAAGCAGTTTGGGAAATTTTTGGACGTTTAAGAGAAATTACATATAAATATCCCTTTTCTAGAAGCTATCTCCCAAATTCCAATTTATAAAAAATTTCTGAAGGACATTTTATCAAAAAAGAGAAAATTAGAGGACTATGAGACTTTAAAATTAAATGAAGAATGTTCTACAATCCTTCTAAGGAAGTTACCCCCTAAGCTTAAG
>JAOXYD010154878.1:0-10407 GCA_028565735.1 Pinacopodium congolense | reverse complement strand
GATAAAAATATAACTTAACCAATTTGTCTAATGAGTATGCCTATTAAACCATCAGGAAAGGAAAATCAAATTTATAGCAGTTCAATACATAGAAATCAATTTTGAAGTGTTTAAGCCAAGTTAGTTTAGTTTTAGCAATTTTCAAATTTTTAATCAAATTTTTTGGACTCTTCTAAAATAATTGTAATCTGATTGACCTAATAATTAAGTAATTCTTTTTCCCGTGGGATCGACATATGAAGTCTGAAATCTACTCCATTATATTAATTTTGCAATAGGTGCACTTGTCTTTATTCTGTTGATTTTCAAAGTAAAATCGTTTCAAAATCATTCAAATTTTTAAAGTCACCTAACCAATGAAACAAGAGGAACATATTTTAGGAAAGTTATCAGGAGTCCTTTTGATGCAATAAACTCTTTTAGGGAACCTATTTAAAATGTCTATAATTTAAGATTTGTTGAAAAGAAATGTCTGGATATGTTGTAGTTGTGTTAAAAAGTGTTAAAAGTATTAAAAACCAATTTTTTTGGAGACTAGTTGACCAATAGTGGGGTTAATGGTCAACTAGTGAATGGTATTTTTAATATGATTGGTTAAGTAATAGCCTTAAGTATTCGAATAGCACACGAAAAATTTGGTGAACAACTACTAGTGTTAATATGTGGTTAATGTCCTTTAATTGTTATCTACAGTAATAAAATACTAGTTGGAGGTTTTGTATTATAAATAGGTATGTTTAGATTGTGTTTATGCATTAGATTGAATTAAGTGAGTTATAGTATATCAAAAATTTTTAAATTGAGCAAAGTGGTTATTTTTATAAGTGTTTTTAGTGTTTAATGTGTATTAGTTTGAGGTTGTTAAGAGCCCTTTTCTAAATATTCTGGTTGATCAAGTGAAATCTTTTTTAGTGTTTCTTAGGCTGTTAAGGTTAGTCTTCACCCATGAAGAAGATAGTTCTAAAAGGATATTCTACATCCATGAAAAAAATTGAATAAGTGAAATTTCCAATAAGTGATTAAAAAGTAAGCGTAAATGTAGGTTATGTATCGAATTGCTATAAATTTGATTTTCCTTTCTCTTTCCTACTTATTCCAAAAGTTTATTTTAATTAAAGTTATATATTGATGTTGATTCAATATATTATTACATATTCCTGATTGCATTAAAAGAAAAATTTTCAGTTTTTAACACAACTACAACATATCCAAACATTTCTTTCCAACAAATCTTAAATTATGGACACTTTAAATAAGTTCTCTAAAAGAGCTTATTGCATCAAAAGGACTCCTTGAGAACTTTCCTAAAACATGTTCCTCTTGTTGCGTTGGTTAGGTGACTTTTAAACTGTAAATGATTTTGAAACGATTTTATTTTGAAAACTAACGGAATAAAGGCAAGTGCACCGATCACAAAAATAATATAATGTAGTAAATTTCAGACTCGGATGTTGATCCCACGGGGAAAAGAATTACTTAATTACTAGGTTGATCAGATTACAATTATTTAGGAAGAATCCAAAAATTTGATTAAAAATCTAAAAATTGCTAAAACTAGACTAACTTGGCTTAAACACTTCAAAATAATTTTTAATTTCTTTTGAAAATTTTTGAAAATTACCAAATGTTTAAATTAGCTAAGGATTAGATGATTGATCATTTAATTAAGCTTAAACACATTTAAGGTCTGATTAAAGTTTCTTCATAAAATCAAAACAAAGCTATGGTTAAGACTTTGCTTTTTCTCCATTTAATCTTGTCTAAAGTTTGGTTATGCATAAAATCAAGTAAATGAGCTTATTTCAAGAAGGTGAGTTCTGGAAAATTAATTCTAGAACTCTAACTTTCACAAAAAAAATCTAAGTTTGGTCATGCAAGGATTAATTCATGTTGCTTATTGATTTTTAAAACAATTTAAGATGATTTCTCATGCTTAAATTATCCAAAATACTAATCTTAAGTGGCCAGCTTAAAATTGGTTCATTAAGACCTTCAATAAGAAAAATACAGACATTTAAACATGCCTTAAAACTATTTTAAATCATCAAAACATCAATCCATCGCAACAAAAACGATTAGCTACACATTTGCATCAAAACATACAAGATATACAATTTATATAACATGCTTTGATAGATCTGAAATTAAGAGCTTAAAATAAATTTTGGATGTTACAACAAATCTCAGAAAGACTTCTAGATGTTTCTTGAACTTCCAACTTGAATCTGAGCTCCAACCAACCCCTATTTCATCAAGATCTTGCGAAAAAAATCAAGAACATTCAAAGAAGTAAGTTTAAAAATGACAACCTTGATTAATTTGAAAAATGGAACTAAATGAGATATAATATGAGTTTAGAAACCCCTTAGATGATTCCTAGACTCAGATATGAGTCTTAACAACAAGCTCAAATATTCAGAAACTCATAAAATAATACACAATACGAAGAACTAAGTGTTTGAAGTAGATCTTATCTCTAATCTCTCTCCATGTTTCTTGTATATTTTTTTATTGTTTTTAGGACCTAAAGAGCTCCCCCCATGTGTTAGCAGACATTGGCATTAATTAGGAACATGCTAAGGGTGGAAATCTGGAAGATTTAGAGCTAAAATTGTTGACTTAAGGAGTAATGGCATCCTACTACCCAGCAACGGCACCCTCCCAGGGGATCGTTGATGGATATAACTAAGAGAGTTTCTTCATATTTTTGCTCCAATCTTCATCATTAAGCTCCATTAGGAAAATTAAACATAATAAGATATCAATTTACCAATTAAGCATTGAATTAAGGGTCATAATTCAACAAATTAACCATTAAAAGTGAATCATGTGGATTAATTAAAGTAGTTGATTGCATAATCTCAGTCAAACATTTGATACTGGAGTGATGAGGCAATGCATGAAATTTTGATAGATTTTCACATAAGCACTTGTGAGGTTTTGATCCTATATGATTGCATTATATAGTCATTTTATCTTCTTTGTTGTGTATTATGCTCTCCTAGGAAGATTATCTTTAGAACTTGTGTGGAATCGATTTGAAACTACGAGATACATGCTATATGGAAATGATTAAGGCTTTCTTTGTTTGGAAACCCTTAGCTTAAATGACCTACCAAGTAATTTTTCCCTTGTAAACCATTTTAAGCCTTTCACCCTATTTGTTTCTGTATTAATCACCTTACATTGAAACCCGAAAACCATTTAGCCTTACCCTGTCACTAGTTGAATAAAGTACTAAGTAAGCATTTGATGCCTATGATTCAAGAACTTTTGTTTTGTATTTTATTTTGAAATGTTTTAAGAGGTTTTTCTACGCATGTGTTTTTTAATATGTGCTACTATTGTTTTCTCTTATTTTTAGTATTATTCAAGTAAAAAATAGAGAAATAAAAAGAAAGTAAAAAGAACACAAAGAACACAAAGAAAAAGAATAAAACATAGTAGCATTTGTTAGTGATAAGTAGTTGTAGTCCATTTTATTCATTTACTTATCTCAAAATTTATATTTGGTTGTCCCTTTCACTTAGTGCTTTATGAATGGTTGTGAATAATCATATGACCCTTTTTTGCCTTACCTTAACCCAAACCCCATTACAACCCTAAGTAAAGCCCTTGTGATCCATAATGGCATGTATTCTATGTAGAGGAGAATGGATGAATATGTAAGCTTATGGTAGCGTAATCTCTTAGAGGGAGTCTTGAGTAAAACACCAACCTTTACATACTTGAGTGATATGAGTGAACATCGTGATCAAAGTCCATCTTATTTTTATGCTTGCTTTTGATTAATGGTATCTTTATTTGACTTTGTTTATGTATATTGATGAAAAGCAATTATTATATATGTAATAACTTGATACTTGAGTTTGCTAAAGTTTGAATGATTGCATACACTTGCTTTTCATTGAAAATGAATTGATAGAAATTCTCGGTTGATTTTAAATTTCTTGAGGACAAGCAATGGTTCCAGTGTGGGGATATTTGATAGGAATGAATTTTATTATATCTTTGCATGCAAATTCATATAATTTCATTCCTATTATGTTTTTAAAAAGGCTTAAATTATGTTATATTTTGTTTAATGAACATGTTACTTCCATTTGTATGAATTTTCTCTTTCAAAATGTTTTTGAAAGAAAAATGGTGTAAAAGAGTGAAGCTTGCTCTTGTAAAATAGCAATGATATTTTGAAGCTTTACATACATCATTAAGGTAGCTCATTGATGCCTTTATTTCACCTTTAAAATGCAGCATTAGGAGCTTCAACAACGAATTAAAAGGCAGCTGAAAATGTGTTTAATAAAGCCCAAAATGACATGGATAGGAGTCTTTAAAGGCTATCCAAAAGGGCAGTTCATAGGCCTTATAACTAAGCCAAAATACAGCCCATAAGGCCTTTAATTATCCAGAACAATTCAGCAGCCCATTGGCACTAAAATGAGGGGAAAAAACATCAATGGAGGGAGATATTTCTTTACTTGGAAGCAAGGCAACCCTAGGTTACAAAAGAAAGTGAGTGATAGAATAAGGAGAATAGAATAGTTGTTAGAAAAAAATTAAAAACAAAAGAGATAATTGGCTGAAACTTTCAAGTGAGTGGCGACATGCTTTCTATCCAGAGAGATTTAGGTGAAAATAAGAAAGAAAATGCAGCAAAAAAAAAAGCTCATAGAAGTTAGGCATTTAGACAACAGTTAAAAGATTGGAGACAAGATTCCTTCCATGGTCCACATTTACGGCTTTGACAAAATCAACAATAGGAGAGTCTTAGATAAATCTTGGAATTTAGCTGCAAACTATGAAGATCTCTCTTTGGTTAGTCAAAAAATTCGGTTGGAGTGTTACTCATGACATAAGGGCTCTCTTTGATCTTTTTAATTGGCTTGTTATGAAGAATTTCTTTCAATGGCTATTTAATTTGCTTTGACCAATTGTTTCTCCATTATCTTTAGACATTCATGTTAATCAGCTTTAACTAGCTTAGTGTTGTCTTTAATTTTCAATTGCTTGTTAGGTCCTCATGTTATGCTTGTTGTTAGCCAAATGTCTTGAATTATTTTTGCTATAGTATTGATACTTTCCTAGATAGAGAAGTTGTTCCCTTTTTTATAATATTTTAGTGGGTCATTAATATACATAGCTTAATATTTTAACTTTGTTAGGAACCATGTTTAGGTAGATATGAAAAGTGGTTTTTATTTTCTTATGTCTAACTTATATTTCAATTATTTAGGGTTTTGATTTCTACATTTTTCATTTTTATTTAGATCAAAATATTAAGTGGTTTGATATTTTATTTCATGGAGTTTCATTTATCTTTGAAGTATTTGGTTCATTTATGTTTAGTAGTTAGTATTTATACATGTTCTTAGGCATTAGTTCATTAAATTTCTGTTTTTGTTCAATTTATATAATTTGGAATTTTTATTTAGATTGTTAAATTAAGTCTTGGTTAATTAGGTTCTAGTTAATTTCTTATTAGTTTAAGTAACTTAAGTTTGCTTTAGGTAAAGTATTGAATTTGTATTTCTTAGATTAGATGTTAATTTTCCAGCTTTTGCTTTAATTGCTTAAGCATGATTTATGTTCATTTAATATTTGATTTAAGTAGATTAAACATGTGTGGCTAGTCCTTTTAAGGGTTAGGAGATATTAGAAGGATAAAGGGATGAAAATTGTGAGAATATAGTGGAATTTATGCTTAATTTTGGTGCTTGTATGTCTAGGTTAGTTTTGGACTTAGGTCAAACATCATGAATTAGGAGTTTCTTCTAGGCTTGATCACCCTTTAGGTAACTTCCTAATCCAAAAGCTAGGGTTGAGATTGTGATACATAATAGTCCATAGCCATTCTCAAAAGTAGCAATAGGTTAATTGAATTTGTTAGGATACTAATCAACTAACCTAGGGTCCCATATCTTTAGGTTACACCTTTCGAGCTTGTGAGTAAATGGCCTAAGTTAGTCGGTCCTTAATACCTAACACATCTTCACTATTAAATAAATCTAGAGAGCTTGTTCTAAGTTATAGATGAGGATAGGGGCTTTTCTAGAGCTTGTTAGAATTTGTCTGACTTAGATGAACTGAGGGCTTGAGAACTTATTTGAGCCTATAGGATAACACCATGACTATAGTACCTTTTATCTAGATTCAAGGATCTATGATTATTCTGAAATCCCGAAGATATCTCCAACCCACTTCTTCACTATTGTTAGTAGTCTTATTTAAATTTGCGTTGTGTTATCTTTTGTTTATGTTCATTACATTTTAGCTTATTTTGTTTTCATCTCTTCAGGGTTTTTTCATTTCTTTTTTTTACAACATTTGAAATAGCATTTGCATCCCAACTCTCTGTGGTTTGACCCCAGCTCACCATTACTGCATAGTTTGGGTAGTTAGGAATTTATTATTTGATAGCTTATGACGAGCTCATCAGACAATTAGTGTAGAGGAAGGATTAGCTTTTTGTTAAGTATGAAGAGTGGGTTAGCTGTCATTAGATTAAGTGGGAAAGAATACATGTTTGGTAATTGATACACTTTCCTTGGGCTTTGTATATTCTTTTTAATTTTATTCAATTAATTGATTTTTTAGCCCTAAATGTCACCTAAGAGGGATGAATTAGGTTCTTAAACTTTTAAAGAAAATATACAAATAAAAAAAACAATAATTTGTAGAAATTAAGTACATAACAGTGAAATAAATAATATGAAGAGTACTTGTAATTATTGAAAATAAAATAAGAAATACAAACTTAAAAATTGTAACAACTTACAAATCCTTTTTGGCTCAAGGATAACCAACTCTTTTTTCTTTTTAAGGCTTAAGAATAACCTTTAAACACGTTCTTTTTATAGGCTCAAGAATAATCTCGAAATACTCCTTTTTAAAGGATCAAGAATAACCTTACAATGACAAAGAAACTTTTCAATAGTAGAGAGAACTCAAATCTCACAAGAACTTGATAAGCAAACTACTCTTAAATACGTATACACTTTATATTTGAATAGACTTTTCACAAACTCGTTAAACTCATCACTTGTCTTTTTCTTGTCTACTTAACGGTCTCACACTTGTCTATATTTATAGTGTAAAATACGATCAACTATTTTTTGGCAAATTAATTACTTTTCGACCGTTGGAAAATTCATGTTACCATTGGAAAAATCTTTTATCAGTTGAGCAATGTAATGGTTGCAAAGACTTTACTCCAAAATCTTCTTTGTTCAGTCATTCGATGGATGTATTCAGTCGATCGATCTTCGTAATTTTACTTCATTTGGTCAAATAGTAGCTTCAGTTAGTCGACCAATACAAGTTCGATCAACTGATCTTTGTATTCGGTGAGCTGATCTCCTCAACATGTTTGTTCAGTCAACTGATCTTCCTTCGGTAGGCCGATGCTCCTTCAACACTAGTATTTAATTGACTGATCTCCATGGTTCGGTCGACCAATCCTCCTTCATTGGAAAATCAATGTTTTCTTGATCAAATGCTCCAATCATCCTATTCTTATACACACTTAAACAAAAATATTAATACCAAAGATATTTTTTCATCATCAAAATAAGGTGGAACTAATTCTTTGTTCAACAATCTCTCCCTTTTTTATGATGACAAAACTATGTGATATTAGAAACATGTAACACATAAATCAAAACACTCAAACATGAAAATATTACAAAACTTGCAACTTCTTTCTAATATCACTTCTACCATTCTCCTGCTTTTTGTAATCATCAAAAAATATACAACCAATTATAAAAAAGTTTAAAACTTAAATACAAATATAAAACTAATCCAATACATATAACATCTATCATTCTCTTCTTTTATAAAGATTTGATTCAAATAAGCATGGAGCATACAAACAGGATTAATTAGTCCTTTTATAAACATATATTTAAGATCAATGCTCCTCCTTAATAAAACATACCAAGAAATCCTTCAAAATACAATAACTTACTTATTCAAAAGGGGGACAAAGACAACCAAATCTCATTTAAAAGTTCTACAATCAAATAGTCATAAACATAAATACCAAATGTTGTTAAATGTTGATACCAATTGTTGTTGAAAAAGTGATTAAACCGAAAAGTAAAACACTTGAAACAAAATATACCGAAAAGGAGACACGTCTATACCCATTTTTATAAAAAGAACATGATATCAAATGCTATAGGACAAAAACTTGATGCCGGTTGTTTGAAAATAAAAACTTTATACTAATTATTCTTGTCATTCGAAAAAAAAAATTCAAGGTAAGATACCACTTGTTTAAAACCATCATAAGTTGTTGAAAAATGACATGTACCAATTATAATAAAGACAATGAACAACAATGTCTGATATGATAAATTTCATCAAAATAACTATCACGATACCAATTGTTGATATCATCCAAAGGATGCAATGCATCATCAACAAGTACTAAAAACACAACAATCTTCACTTTCAAAAAGTGATACTCCCAAAAATCAATAGCAACATCAAGATGAAAACAAATTCAAGCTACCAATTAAAGTTACTTCATACTTGACACTAGTTATTAGAAAATATATTAAGAGTCCCAAGTAATAAAAAATTCTATTAATGACTCCCCCTAAATTTATGCAATCAAAATTTCAATGTAACACATAAAATGTATAAGAAGGATCATATCATCATTTAACCACAAATACATTATTTCTTTATTTAAAAAAACTCATGGAAGATATAAACTCAATTATGCAATGAAGTTCCATGCTCCCCCTCAATATATGAGTAATACTTGAAAATACCATAAGATGTTTCTAAAAATTGAGGGTCATGTCTAAAGGATCTTAAAATGCGTTAAGTCAATTTTTGAAAATTTATTATTCTTAAAACTTTTTCTATTAAAATATTTCAACTTTCAAACAATTTTGAATAAACTAATGTCCTTTCAAAAATCTCTTCTTAAAACTAATGCATGGAGGCAAGTTATTAAAAACTTTAAGAATTTCTAGGCTTCCCTTTAATGAATTTTTTTTTTAACAAATAAGTGCAAGGGTTTAGAATACATAAGAGGAATTAAAAGGTCAAAAACTTTAATTATTGAAAATATGCTCAAACCACACTTTTTAATATTTCTATAGATGAAAAAACAGTTATATAATTCATAAAGTATTTGAACATCTAGGAAGCACTTAAATTAATTACCTAAATTATTTATTAAGATACATAATTATATAAAAATTAAATATATTCACATTTCGTTTAAAAGGCTTTTCAACAAGAGACTTAAAAGTAACAATCATCTAATCAAGATTTTTAAATTCAATCAAGCACCTAAAAAGGATATACGACATTTATCTAAAAGAAATAAAATGATACACCTGACAGGAGATAAGAATTAAAACTGCAAAATTTCGATCATTCGATCAACCGAACCACTGATATCGGTCTACTGATGTCTCTGTATACAACATTTAGTCGGCCAAACAACTCATATTGGTCTACTAATATACTTGTAAAAACACATTCGGTCAGCTGAACTAATCCTATCAGTTAACTGATAGTCAATAGTACACACATACAAAATTCTTTGAATAATTAATCAGACATATTTTTAAGAGTTTAATTACGCAATCGAAGTGACACGTGCAATTTATCAATGTAGGTTCACGGCATACCTCCCTTTGTATAATTCATCATCAATCTCTTCTAGTCTTTAGATCCTTGGTTCAACAATGTTGGTGATTTATTTTTCTTTTATGCTCTTGGAGATACCCTTTAATACCTACAAAATAAATATAATGAAGTTTTGATACCTATATCATCTTGAGTCCTTGATAATTAGTTTTATATCTTTCATGCCCTTTTGACAAGGTATTTAAACTATCAAAGCAATATTTTTTAATATGAACAAAACGATCACAATAATGACAAGTGAAAGGTGTATATGCATTCTTCCGACTATACCTTGGTCTAGACCCATTAAGACTTTTAAATGTATCATATGTGCGATAATGAGGTCTCATATTGTTCCTGTATACATTTCTAGATGAAAACATTCTTCTTTAATGAAAATCTTGTCTAGAATATGCATGAGACATATTTAAAGGCATATGATGACCATGGTAAACATTTATAGATGCACATTTATGACTATGAGGAACATATGAATTATAAGGCTTAGATGCATCATTTTGATTATGTGCATTTACAAAGAAATTATGTCTACTTTTAGGCATATGCGCATTCTTTTAAACATTCATAGGAGTATATTCATCTTATAAGTTTTTTTCCTTCATAAAAACAGTCTTACTAGTTGATGATCCATTTTCATTACTATACCTTAAGCCGTGTTTATCATTTTCGAATTTTAAACACTTAATAAAGTATTTAGTTGTTCTTTTCCCTTGTTGAATTTTTCAAGTGATT
>JAOXYD010154867.1:0-10407 GCA_028565735.1 Pinacopodium congolense | reverse complement strand
CTTCTTGAAACATACCTATCTTTAAGATTAACATCATAAATTCAAACCATTAGTAATCAAACATGTTTTGTTATCATCAAAACCAAAATTGGAACCTCCTTTGGTTCAACACTTCCTTTTCGATTTCTTGAAGGTGTGGACAATTTGACCTAAAGTGCCCTTTTTCACCATACTTAAAACATGGTATGTTAGAAGTTTTATAAAAGTACTTACCTTTGCGAATAGGAGTTTTTCTTCGAATAAGCTTTCTTAGCTACATGGTGATGAGAGCAATGGATTCTTCTTCCTCTCTTCCATAGGATGATTCTTCATTCTCCTTTTCATCCTTCTTTGTTGCCTTAAAGGCAATGTTCTTCCTTTTGGGTGCAATTTGTTCTTGAGCTTTGCTTAGCACCACCTCATGTGTGAGTAAAGAACCAATCAACTCTTCGAGTGACAAAATGTTGAGATCCTTCACTTCTTGTATTGCTATCACTTTGGGTTCCCAAGACTTTGGTAGAGACCTTAATATTTTCCTAGCAAGCTCAATATTACAATAAGTTTTACCTAGACCCTTTAAAGGACTAACAAATTATTGAAACGAGCATATATTGAAGAAAAATTTTCATCTTGAGACTTCTTAAATAATTCAAAATGGGTAAGCATGCTAATTTTTTCTTCCTTTACCTGATTCATGCCTTCATGTGTGATTTCTAATGTGTGCCAAATATCATAAGTAGATTCACATATGGAAACTCTGTTAAATTCTTATATACTTAATGCAGAAAATAAAACATGCATAGATCTAATATTTAGGGATACTAACCTCTTTTCTTTAAGATTTAGGTCATTGTTGTGCTTGAGCACTAGTTAGTTTCCAACCATCTTTGAAGGTAAGGTGGTCTTTTGAGAAACACATAACCATAAATCCACACTTTCACTTCTTAAAAAATGCCTCATTCTAACTTTCCAATTCAAATAGTTGTTTCCATCAAAATAGGGTGCTCGATATGTGTTGTTATCTTCTAGACTAGAAGAGGGAAAATTTTGCATCATGTGTGCCATATGTGATCTTTACTTACTTAATTCGTTGGAATTAATCTACTTATGAGACCCGTTCAAATACCAATTGTTAGGATAGATATGGCCCTAAGGGGCTCAATTAGTGTATAAAAATTCTTTAACACAACAAACATAAATGCAAAAGCTTAAACACATTTACCCAAAACAAACAATTAGATAATATAGATGCAAAAAAAAACAAAGATAAAGAGAGAGGAGAGAATAAACCGTGATTTATCCTGGTTTAGAGCTATCCACTTGCTCCTAATCTAGTACCCAACACCACTGTTGAGCTTTCGTTCTTATAGCAACTTGAAGATAACAATGTCACAAATACAATCCCTTTCCACAGGCTAGAGGAGAATCTTTCACTCGTTTCTTTTTCCTAGGCTCAAGAATAACCTTGCAACCACTCAATACAATTGAAAAATACTTCACTTGATTTCACTTAATAATCATAAGAGGCTAGATGGATGAATGCACACAAAAAATATTCAAGAACCTCATACAAAAATAACTAAACTCACTTCATAAAAATTATTTGTAAAAAGATCTCTTTAAACTCTCAAAAAATACACCGTATATCACTTAAAACTTTCTTTATATCAAAACTGAATCAACAATGTCTAAAAGACTGTATTTATACTAACAATTTTCAAGTGTCCGTTAGACAACAGGAAAAACTCATTAAAGCATCTAACAGTTGTATAATGTTATAAGACACTGTGTAATCTAGAACCTTCCCTTTATTCAGTCGATTGACCTCATAGTTCGGTTGACTGATAGTCCTTTGCACTATGCTTTGGTCAATTGATCCATCCATTCTGTCGACCAATAAAATTTTGTTAATTATTTAGTCGACCAAACAAAATCATTCAGTTGACCGACTAAGGACCATACTTAGCTGAATAATTATAAACATTTATGTATAGTAAATAACCTCTTCTGAATACTAGACATATATTCAAACAAGTCTTAGTCTTTCTTTAACACCTTACATTATGTTTTCCTAATTCATTAAATAAGTATCAAGAGGTTTATTCCCATTTAATCACATTCAAACACATACAACCTCTTGATTAGGCACCTATATGCATATTCTAAAATATGTATTCATGAATGTTTAAATATGAGCCTCTTGAGAGTACAAAAATAAAATCAAGCAAAGTTTACACAAAATAAACCAAAATGAAACTTATTCTAAACTTCTTCAAACTTTGAGTCTTCATATGACTCTTCGATTTCTTATTTAAAACTCTTTAATTGGTCAATTTGAACTTTATCCAACTTATCTTTCAAGCACACTTAAAAACATATACATTAATAACATAGGTTGTTTTGTCATCATTACTAAAATAACGTGGAGCCATCCTTGGTTCAATATCGAGTTAATTGGCCTTTATAGAAAACCAGCCAACACTTAGGTTGAGTCCTAGATTGATTATAAGTTGGGTGACATATAATGAGCCATCAAGGGATCCCTTAATCCTCTTACATTGACCACTGAGGTGAATGGTCAAGGTGCCTGCGATGTTGGTGGTGTGACCATGATACAAGCACCATATCTGCAGCAAATCATGTAAAATAATAGTTCCTGAATTCTCATAGTGTCCTTCAATGGTACTTATGATTAATCAATGAAGAAATCAAAATTTTGGAGACCCAATCTTAAAGCTCTTTGTGACACTAGGCTGGAAGTATCCATTACCAATCTCCTTCCAAAACTGAGTAGCCCACCTTGAGGTAAGGAAATCTAATTGGTAGTGGTTTGAATCTGATAGATCCCTAAGAGAGATTGTAGGAATTCCTAAAGCTTTACTTAACTCCCAGCATGACATGGAAAACTGCTACCCACTTAACTGAATCTTAACCATGTTCTACGACTCTGTTCCTAATAATGCCTTGCCAAATTCAAAAGTTATCAAGAACTCACAAAAAAGGTTTGATATCTTGGGTCTCTAATCTTCATAACTGAACTCCATCATGCCCTTTGCAGGTGGTAGTGAAAATCCATGTCTAAGATTAATTGCTCCAATGCCCTGAAATCTAAATAGCGAGTGGTTTGATGGGTATTTCTAATAATGCATTGTATTTGGCAAGGAACTGAGAATTCTGAAATTGAAGAATTATAGTATCAATGATCGTGCCCTGAGATGAGGAAGCTCTATCATGCCTCACTATCTTCGTTGTTTCCTTACAAGAAGTTCTAACTCTCAAAAGAGAACAGGCGCATAAGGAATAAGAAAATTAAATTGAACACAATTAAGTTTGACACATATTTTAACATGTGATAAGTTTCAATCCTCAATAGGAACCAACTCCAAATAAGAAGAATGATATGAAGATTTAAGGCAAAATGAGATGCATTCTCTTCTAACTTACTGGACGTAGCAAATGATGGTTTAAGGAAGCATAGTGGATAACACAACAATATCATTGATAAGCTCCAAGTCATTCTTAATAATATTAATACTAATGTCTTCCAAGTAACCTTTTCTATTTTTATATCTCTAAGAGTTTCTTCTAAGAGAAATCTTGATTGAAGAAAGGAATTATCCCAAAGAATTGATCTTTCTTTTAGTTTAGTTGTTAAATCTCTCTTTGATTGATCAATTTGTGATATTTTGAATCCTCATTACTAATGGAATTAAAATGATCTCTATATTGATCAAAAGATCCCTTTATAAAATCCCTTCCTTGAAAGAAACTAGATCTTGATAGATTTCCTAATAAGCGAAGTCATAGGCATATAGGTTTAGAGCCAAACCAACTACTCCAAGAGCGCTCATCCATAAACTAGTTACTGGTATAAATAACATAAAGAAATGTAACCAAAGTTTGTTGGAAAAAAGCAACCCCACAGATTTTAGACCAAAAACGATGACCAATTAATTGAATTCGAGATGGATATTCAAAATCTTAGTGAAAGACTGGATTTGTTATCTCATGTTTGCTTTTCGTGAAAAAATCCCAATTGAAGTTAAGGGTTCTTATGCAATTTAAAACCTTTAATTTTGTGTTTAAATCAATAAATACCAAACTAAACAACAAACCTAAGCCATTAGGAAAATGAAAACACAAAAACATGTGGATTGGGCATGTTAAATTTGGCGGACACATAACCCGTATGGGAACTCATCCAATTCAACTAAAAAATGTGTTGATAATGAAAAAATAAAGATTATTCCATGAATAAACACATCTAACCTAAAAAATTACACATCAAAATCAAGGTATCGCATCATTTAAGTTCCAAAGCATGAACAAACCCTAATTTAAGAATAAAATCCCTAATCCCAAGTGAAAAGAGAAAAGATGGATACATACCTTATGGAAAAGATGACAATCTCACAAATTAATTAACAAAAACAAGCTTAGGAGGGTATGTTTGACTGTAGAGAGGTAGTAGGAGGGATGATTGAGGGTTACAAGGAAGAAAGGAGTGAAGAAGGAGGGTTTGGTTAGGTTTGGTTAGTTAAAAGGCCAACCTATCAGCCCCACATGTTGGCCCACAGGTTGGGCAAAACTGTTGCCCAACCCGTGGTATTTTCTATCCAAATCCCATGGTTTAGCCCATAGGTTGGCCAAACTATGTCCTAACTCATGGGATTTTTTTAACACTTAATCCTTAGACCCTTAACACCCTATCAAAACAAAACTGGGATAAAAACTACAATTTAATTAAAAATTTAGTGAAAAACAAAATGATAAAACATATTAAAAGGCTTTAAGGAAGTTTATTAACGAAGAGTCGAACATAAAGAGTAATGAAATTTTGAGTAATTAAACTAAATAGTGGGTTACCTCTTACCAAACAATTTTTTAATG
This sequence comes from Pinacopodium congolense, assembly GCA_028565735.1. Taxonomy (NCBI): domain Eukaryota; kingdom Viridiplantae; phylum Streptophyta; class Magnoliopsida; order Malpighiales; family Erythroxylaceae; genus Pinacopodium; species Pinacopodium congolense. The sequence goes on along the minus strand of JAOXYD010154867.1, from coordinate 5,538 downwards.
TCATAACATTGATAACCCTTTAATTTATCAATGATCTTTAGGTCTCTTTTTCTTAATCCTCACACTTTTCTTTATGGAGGGGTTCTTCATCTCCTTTACACCATTTTTTTTCCATTCATCCAGCTTATCCATTACAAGAGTTAGTATTGTTAGAGTGTCCCCCCGGTTAAGGCTTGGTACCATGACTAAGTCAATCTCTGAATGTTCAATGGTTTTTTTCTCCTACAAATTACTTAAAGTTCTATTAATCACTTTATCTAAAGAAAGATGTAGTGTCTTATGCAAGGGAGGCATAATAACTTCATAGTTGGAGAAAGTAATAAATTCTTCCTCAACCCTAAGGGTTAAATTCTTCTTTAGGACATCAACTAGTGCTTTTGAGGTAGCTAGAAAAGGTCTAGCTAGGATGAGACTACTTCATAATTGGAGAAAGTAAAACATTCATCCTTAATCCTAAAGGTTAAATTATTCTCTAGGAAATCAATTAGTTCTCTTGAGGTAGCTAGAAAAGGTCCACCAAGGATTAAAGGAGTTTCTTCTTCATTCTCAAATCCAAAATCATAAAATCAATAGGGCAGGTAAATTTAGAAACTCGTACAAGTACATCCTCAATAATTCCTCTAGGATACCTTACCATTCTATCTGCCAATTCTATGTGCATTCTAGTTGGTTTTGTTATTTTTAATCCTAGCTCATTGAATAAATTATCAGACATGAGGTTAATACCAATTCCTAAGTCAACTAAAGCAACATGTAGATATAAACTACCATAGTACAAGGAAATGAAAAACTCCCTAAGTCCTTAAGCTTTGTCAGTAGCGTTTCTACGAACATAGCTACACATTCATTAGTCTTTACAGGCTCGAGCTTCTCTTTATTCATAATGTCCTTATGCTCATCGCATGTAACCTTTTCATCTTTAGACTCATGCACCAAAGATTTAACCAAAAAAGTGTTAACATGTCCCCTTTCCATAAGGTTTAGCTAAGTACTTGGATGCTCTCTTGGTTGATAATAGCAGTCTTGTCATAGTCCAATCTTGCTGATTCATTTCCATGTCATTGGTTGCCTTGTATACTTCTTTTAGTGTTTCTCTACTCATCGCATACTAACCTCATGGATTCCTCTCCCTTATTTAAGAACACCGCTTTTACTTGCTCCCTCATATTCTTTTCAGTGTTTCCCAGTAAAGTAATAGGAAGTTTTTTTAAGAAGGTCTAAGCAACTTGTCTTATTTGGTTCTCCAAGTTCTTAACAGAGGCTTAAATATTCTAAAATTTATCATCTACATTGGTGATGTATTTGGCAATGACCTACTCCAGGCTAGGTTTGTTTGCTTGGTATTATAGCTAGAAACCAAGCTGATGATTTTGATCTTGTTGTCCCTGAACCCTCTCTAAGAAGGTAGGGTGGTTTCGTCATTCCCTAGTTGTAGGTATTGCTATAAGGATTATTTTAGTGGTTTCTTACATAATCCACCTGCTCAAATTGTCTTCCAACTCTAGATACTTGGCAGTTGTGATTTGGGTGGTTGTCACTATAAAAGTGACAAGCAATTACCTAGACAAAGGCAGATGTTATTTTCATATTGTCCAATCTCTTTAGGAAGGCTTCCATCTTCACTTAAAAAGAAGCCACATCATCCACATGGTGTGCACCTCCACTTAGTTTTGCTCTTTGTCTTACGCTTCCCTACTAGTAAGCGTTCATCGCTATATTCTCTATCAAATCTTGTAACTGTTATAGGGTCTTAGAGTTGTAGTGTCACCAGATAAAGCATCAATTAGTTGCTTTATGCAAAGTTCAAACCTATAAAGAAGGTCTGTATGAGTATACCCAAGTCAAACCCATGATGGGGACATCTTCTTAGCATATCCTTCCAATGCTCTCAAGCCTCCTAGAGGTTTTTGTTCCCCTACAACTGAAAAGAAACAATCTCATTACACAATTTAGCAAGCCTTGGGGAAGGGAAATACCTGGTCAACATCTTCTCAGCTAACTATTTCTATGTTTTGATGATGCTAGGTGAATTTAATTTAGCCTTGATTTAGCATGAGTTCGCAATGTAAAAGGAAATAGTTATAGCCTTATTGCCCCCTCTGACACACCATTCAATTTAAAGGTGATACATATCTTTAGGAAGTTTTCAATATACACATTCAAATCTTTGTCAAGTAGACCATCAAACTGCACATAATTTTGTAGCATTTTGATCATATGTAGTTTGATTTAGAAGTTTGCACTCTCCACTCTTAGACTCTACATATTAGAATCTATACGCTGTAGAGAAGGTGTTGAAAGATCCCCTATAGTGAGCTGCATTCGTAGTCCTAACTCAAGCTCTATGTTGCAAAATTGGGGTTCTAACACTTTTATCTTAGTGTTATCTCTAGATTTTTGGTCTCTTAACTCTCTTTTGAATATGCATTTAACCTTAAGATCTAGTTTGACAAATTCAAAAAACTGACTCCTGATCATATATAACAGTATCGAAACAAATAAAAGATTAAGCAAACATGAAAACTCATAAAAAGAGAAAATAAATGCAAAAAAATAGAAAATTGTTAAAAATAAAAACAAATATCAACTAAAATAAAATAACTAAAGCTAGTATAAAAAATAATAAGAAAACACTTATAATGACATAGTCCTTAGAAATGAAGTAAAAAACTTGATGGTGTGGATGTCAAAAAGTTAACAAAGAAACATGTTCACTAATCAGAACTCATGAAGACGGAAAATGTACCTATCACAATTGTAATATATAGTTAGGTGAATCCAAGGTTGACCCATGAAGACTGTTATTATCTATGAATTCTTATCTAAATTAGCTAACTTATAAGAATAATAGATTGATTGATGATTAACAAAAATGAAAATAACTAAAAATATTAAAATAATTGCGTAAAAGAATTGCAAAGGTTAACAATCAAAGATGAAGCTAGGTTTCAGGTAATTATGCCATCTAAGATGAATACGTATTCATTATATTCTTGTCTTAAATCGAATTCTTTGATTTATTAGACTATAGATTCTTTAATGTAAGTTTCACTCTCTCTCTTAAGTTATGCAGTCCTATTTAATTAAATAAACTATGCAAAATTTCTCTCTATCCTAATCTATAGATTGAATGAATTATTTGGTTCTATGGAATCTATTGATTCGAATAAGTTCACACCTAATCTAGATATCTTATGTAAGCATATCTCAAGGTCCCCATGAAAGATATTTTGTTAATGGAGTGTTCTAATGCATACAATTTATCTTTGAATCTAATTATACATAAATAAAGCCTTGAAAATAACATTTATGTTCACATAACAATTGCATTCAAAGTTCATAAGCATCCATATCAAATCTAATTCAAAATCAAGAACTTAAGAGTTAATCCAAGAATAACAATAAGTACTACATCTTCGAGTTTGTAAAAACCCAAATCCTTAAATAAAATTAATTCCTACATATTGAAATAATCATATAATCCAATATAAGAAAGAAGTAATTGAGAAATCTCATGGCGAAGTTGTCTTTAATCCTTGAATTCTTGATTCTTGATCTATGAAATCCAATCCTTTATCTTCAATTTCATATGTTTAGATCCATTCTTCTCCTTCAAATTCCATGAAAACCTTTGGGAAGAGCATATGACTTGTCTACTTTGGAGTGGTGACCGCCTTACCCTTGAATAAGGCTTCCAAGACCTTAATAATCCCAAACTTAGGACAAAATTTGCTAATCTCAAGAATCTTCACAGTTTGGCCCAACCTGTGGGTCCTTACTATGCTTTCCAACTTCTACATTCCTTTAGTCCTTTGTCCATAACTCCTCTTTGCTTGTCCTTTTTCTATGAAATTTGATATGTAGGTTCCTTACATGTTGTTCTTAAATCTCATAAAGTTTGATAGCAATCTAAGCTTTATAAGTGCACATAGTACCTCCTCAAATTCACCAGTACCAAAATTAGTGCTAGTTTGAGCTTCTATTGTTCTTCGTTTGGTGTACCCTTCATGGCTTATCCTATAAGCTTGAAATTTGGTGTGAAGCTCCCTAACATGATGTTATTAAATGCCAAATTAACTCCACACCATTTGAAATCCCAATCGTATGCATAATTAATCTCTAAATTCCTATAAAAATTAATAACACATGAAGAACACAAGAGTAACATCTTATACAAGGATTATAACTAGAATTACATGCAAATAAAATGAGATTGCATCTAAAACTCCATCTAACAATCACTAAATCATGCATAAAATACGTATGTTTTGAGGCCTATCATGTAATAACTACTGGCAAATACATATTCTACTTTTACTATAGACAATCTAATATAATTTTGTTTCCTAATAAACCAGGATACTAATGCATTGTCTAAGAATTGACATGCACTAGACGTCCTTTTTCTATTTAATAAACTATCCACATAATCAACATTTGAATAACTAACCAATTCTAAAAAATATGTTCCTAGGATACCAAATACCTAAATGCAATGTTCCTCATAACTATATAAAAATGTGTTTAACAGCTAATAGATGAGATTTCCAAGGTGATGCTTGAAATCTATCATACAAACAAACAATAAGCATGATACCTAGCCTGGTTATAATTAAATATAGTATAATATCAATCCTACCTTGTTATTGCTTGACTTCCACTTCCTTACCATCTACATCTTTATTCAACATTGTGGATTTGGTCTTTGGAGTGCCCAATAGTTTTGCTTGATCAATGCCAAATATTTTGAGTAACTCTTTTATGTACTTAGCTTAACTGATGACGATGTCAAGCTTTTTTTTTTTGGATTTGTAGTCTAAGGAAAAATTTTAATTCTCCTACCATGCTCATCTCCAACTCTCTACTTATATACTTAACAAACTCTTAGCTCAATAACTCATTTGTAACACAAAAAAAGATGTCATCCACATAAAATTTTTAAAATTAATAGGTTTTATTTTCTTTCTTAATAAACAAATTGGTATCAATTTTGTATTTTAAAAAACCATTTTCAAGAATAAATGCCCTTAATCGATCATATTATGCTCTAAGTGCTTATTTTAAACCATATAATGCTTGAGATAATTTTAAAAAAAATGCTCAAGTGCATTGCTGCCTTGGTTTGATATCACTAATTTAGCTTAATAAATCAATAAATTCTCATACAATTCAAATTCAAATTCAAACCAACTTCACGGCAGTGTACCAATTGCAAGTGATAAAGTAGAGCATATTTAAAACTCTGGATTTAGAACCCATAAAGAAAATGTATGAATACTAGGTAAATTGGACTACAATTATCTAAGGAACTCAAGATTTTTAATTTAAAAGGGCTAGATTAACTAAAACAAGCCTAAAAACTTCCAACTTTGCAATTGCATTCCAAGTGATCTAAGAATTACCAAGTGATTAATATTTCTAATCTAAGGCCTTCACTAAATCATGACAATGCTATAGTCAAGTCATTGCCTTTTCTCAAACATTCCTAGTTTATGGTTTGGTCCACTCATAAATCAATAGGAAGTAGACTTAAAGATC
>JAOXYD010154856.1:0-10407 GCA_028565735.1 Pinacopodium congolense | reverse complement strand
AAATCAGTTTTTAAATTTGAAATCCTTCTAAAAATAACTTGACAACTAATAACAATTAATGACCAAAATTCAAAATAGGAAATTTCCCTCTAAACTCATGTCTTTAATCTTTTTAAATTGGGCTTCATTATGTAGATTGGGCTTCATTAGAACAAGTATGTAGATCATCCCTACAGATAGGGCTCCAAGCATTGCTTTTCTTATGTTAAGCCTTGTCCATCTTCTTGGGCTTAAAGATACGTAATTAACCTTGATAATATTTTAGAATCTTCAAAAATAGCTCCATTATCTTAAATGTCTTTGATTAACTCTTGCAAAGCCTCCCTTATGTGCTTAACTCTTACTTTTGTCATAGGACCTCCAATGCCTTGTAAATGATCGATGACTGTTGATGCAAGTAGATATCCATCATTCCCTCCCTTCTCGAAAGGATTCGTCCTCGAATCACCTACATCAAATAAAGATATGTCAGCAACATTAAAGGTGGCACTAACATTGCCATAATGACTTGGTAAGTTGAACTTGTAGGCATTGTCATTTATTCGCTCTAACACTTGGAAAGGTCCATCGCCTTTAGGTTGCAATTTTGATTTCCTTTGGGCGGAAAATCTCTCTTTACGCATATTAACCCAAACCCAATCTCTCGTTCAAAGGTAACTTTCACATGCCTCTTATTAGCTTGCCTTGCATACTGTTCATTCTTTTTCCTTATATTGTCGCGAATCTTGGCATGTAAATCCCTAATAAATTCTGCCTTTTTCTTTCCATCCAAATTAGCACATTCATTAGTAGGTAAAGGCAAAACATCTAAAGGAGTTAAAGGATTAAAACCATATATGATTTTAAAAGGTGAATAAGATGTAGTAGAATGGACAATCCTATTATATGCAAACTCCACATGTGGTAAACTTGTTTCCCATTGTTTTAAATTCTTTTGAATGATAGCACGCAGTAAGGTAGTACGTTTCCTATTAACCACCCCAGTTTGTCTAGAAGATGTGCAACAGTTGAAAATAATAGCTTCGTACCTAAATTACTCCATAAAGTGCACCAAAAATGACTCAAGAATTTAACATCTCTATCACTCACAATTGTTCTAGGAAAACTATACAAACACACTATCTCCTTAAAGAATAAATCAACAATATATGTTGCATCATTGGTTTTAGAACATGCAATAAAATGTGTCATCTTACTAAATCTATCGACAACAACAAATATATTATCCTTACCACTTTGAGATATAGGTAAACCTAATACAAAATCTATAGATATGTTAATCTAAGGTTGATTAGACACAGGTAAAGGAGTATACCAACCATGAGGCATTACTTTTGACTTAGCTTGTTTGCATGTAATACATTTGTCACAAATAAATTGCATATCATGCTTCATATTAGGCCAATAAAAATGCTTATGTAATATATCTAAGGTCTTTTTAATGCCAAAATTACCCATTAACCCACCTCCATGGGTCTCCCTTACAAGTAATTCACATATAGAACATTTAGGCACACAAAATTTATCTTTCTTAAACAAAAATCCATCATACTTATAAAAACAACCATATGCACACTTAGAACATGCAAGCCACATTTGTCTAAAGTCAGTATCACTATTATACAAATTCTTAATGAACTCAAAACCAAGTAATTTAGTTTTCAAAGAAGTCAATAGTTTATATCTTCTAAACAATGCATCAGCCACAACATTTTCCTTTCCTTGCTTATATTTTATGGTACAAGGGAAATTTTTAATGAACTCTAATCACTTGGTATGTGTTTTTTGCAGTTTATCTTGAGACTTCAAAAACTTTAAGCTCTCATGATTTGAATGAATAATGAACTCCTTTGGCCATAAGTAGTGCTGCCATGTTTGTAGAGTCCTCACCAATGTATATAATTCCTTATCATATGTTAGGTAATTCAAGGATGCTCCACTAAGCTTCTCACTAAAGTATGCAATTAGTTTAGAGTCCTGTATCAAAATAGCTCCTATACTAATTCTCGATGCGTCACATTCAATCTAAAAAACTTTATCAAAGTTAGGTAAACAAGGCAAAGGTGCATTGGTTAACTTATCTTTCAAAGTATTAAAAGCATGTTCATGCACATCGGTCCATTTAAACGTAACATTCTTTTTAACAAGTTCATTTAGAGGTGCTACTATGGAACTAAAATCTTTTAAAAACCTCTTATAAAAACTTGCTAATCCATGAAAACTTCATACCTCATTTGTATTCTTAGGTGTAGGCCACTCCTTAATTGCCTTGACCTTTTCCTCATCTACACTAACTCCATGTGCACTCACAACAAAACCAAGAAACACAACAAATTCCATACAAAATGTGCATTTCTTTAAGTTAGTATACAACTTATATTCTCTTAAAGCACAAAGTACATAATGTAAATGTTTAACATAGTCATCCAAATTCTTACTATACACTAAAATGTCATCAAAGTAGACAACAACAAATTTTCCAATAAAAGGTCGCAAAACATGGTCCATTAATCTCATAAAAGTACTTGGTGCATTAGTTAAACCAAAAGGTAATACCAACCACTCATATAAACCATATTTTGTTTGAAAAATAGTTTTCCACTCATCTCCTTCTTTCATGCAAATTTGATAGTATCCACTTTTTAAATCAATCTTTGAAAACACACAATAACCATACAACTCATCAAGCATATCATCTAATTTAGGTATGGGATGTCTATACTTTACTGTAATTTTATTCATAACTCGACAATCCATGCACATGCGTCATGTTCCATCTTTCTTTGGTACTAGAATTACAGGAACTGAACATGGACTAAGACTCTCCCTCAGGAATCCTTTCTCCACTAACTCATCCACTTGCCTTTGAATCTCCTTCATCACCTCTGGATTAGCTTTATAGGCTGGTCTATTAAGAATTATTGATCCTGGGATGAAATCGATTTGATGTTCAATGCCTTTTAAAGGAGGTAATCCTTGTAGTAACTCCTCAGGAACCAAGTCAGCAAATTCCTGCAATAAGGACACAACAACACTAGGCAAAGAAGGAGTAAGTTCGCTAGTTGAAAGATAAATATCTTTATACATAAGTACAAGTAGTTGTTGCCTCGCTAACATAGCACTCTTGACTTTACCACTACTAGCATAGGCACAAACTCTCATATTTTTTTCTCTCTATTTTAAGTTTCACAATTTGATTTTCTTCTCTCATTGCTCACTATTATGCTTTGTTCACTCTTTTTCACACTCTCCCTCCTTTTGTCACTATCACTCTTTTCTTGAGCACATACTTGTTTTTCTCTCAATTTGTACTCTTTTACTATCCTGATTTGATCCTCGTATGCTTTTCATGGTTTGAGAGGTGTTAAGATCACATGTCAGTTGTTCATAACAAAGGAGTAGTTGTTTTCATACCTGTCACATTGAAATTTTCTATCAAATTTCCATGGCTGTCCCAAAAGGAGATGACTAGCATGCATTGGCACTACATCACAAAGTACCTCATCATTGTAACTCCCAATGGAAAATACCACCACAACCTATTTTGTCACCTTAACTTCTCCACATTCATTCAACTATTGAAACTTGTACGGTTTTAGATGCTTTAGAGTTTCCAACTTCAACTTATCAACCAATAAAGTACTAGCAACATTAGTGCAACTCCCACTATCAATTATCATACTACACACCTTGTTATTCACATAGCATCAAGTATAAAAGATATGCTCACGTTGGGTTTCATCTCCTTCATCCTGGGGTTGAATGTTAATAGTTTACCTAATGATAAGAAATTCTCCACTCACGGGTCCTTCAACATCAATATCATTAAAATCCTTCAATGGCAACATTTCATCATCACTTGAGCTATCACTCTCTACTTCGTCATTATCCATAATAATCATAGCCCTTATATTTAGACATTGAGAAGCAACATGCCCAAACCCTTGACACCTGAAACATTTAAATTCTCGTCATTTAGAGAGGGGTTTAGTTTCAGTTTTACCTTTAAAAGAAATTGAATCTTTGGCTTTTGCATCATTATTTAGTTTTGAGGTAGTCTTGATATCCTTCCAATTTGACCTTCATGAAGAGTTAGAACTCATGACAGATTTGGAAGTTCCCCTATGTTTCAATTGCCTTTCAACCTTGATCGTCTTATACAATAAATCCTTCATCTCTACATAATGCTGCAAATCTACCACATCAGCAATCTCCTTATTTAAACCATTAATGAATCTAGTCATAGTAGCTTCTCGATCTTCTTAAAGGTTAGCCCTAATCATGGCTATCTCCATCTCCTTGTAGTATTCCTCCACACTTTTGGAAGATTGAATTAAACCCTATAACTTCTTGCACAAGTCTCTATAATAATGGTTAGGTATGAAATGTTTACGTATTACTACCTGCATCTCTTCCCATATCCGAATAGGCTTCTCTCCATTCTTACGCTTGCTGAGCACCAATTGATCCCACCCAATGCTAGCATAATCTATGAATTCAACTGGTACTAACTTGACCTTTTTCTCCTCTGAGTAGTTATGACAATCGAACACATTTTTTACTTTTCTTTCCCACTCCAAGTATAATTTTGGATCATTATTTCCCTGAAAATATGGAATCTGCATTTTAATACTACTCAAGTTATTATCATACCTATGAACAACCCCTCTTCCTCTTTTAAATCCAACCTCTTCAAAATTGGCTTCCTCCTCTTCCTCCATATTTGGTGGTTGATTTCTACAAGAATTTGACTTGCTTGATGCCTCTGGATTGTCTAATCTCATATTACGAGTCTGGAATTGATCTTGGATAGCTTTCATGAACATCTTGAGGTCATTGTTAACATTTTCTCCACCATTACTCATGATTAACCCTACAAGTAAAGAATTAGTAATAAAAATAAATTGGTTTCTCCTCACACGCTCCCTTACGTGTTTACTCTAGTCAATGTTCACTCGTGTTTCACTCAATTTTGGCTTTTCTCGATGTTGAGCTCTCTACTCTTGCCTTCTACCACTTAACTTCCCCTTACAAGCTCTTTAAACTAAAACCTGATCAATGATCTTAACAAGAAAACAAATAGAAATTTAAACTTAATTACTTTGAATTCTAAGTCAACAAGAAAGGTAGATTTATGTAAAAAAAAAACAAGAGATAGAAAAAAATAATTGAAAGAAAATTTGAATAAGAAGGTATGGAAAGCAAAATTCACTAAATTAGGGAATGTTAGAAAGTCCAAAAAGGAAGAAATAAGAATATAATAATTAAGCACGAATAAGGAAAGAAGAATTAATGAAGAAAATGACTATATAAAGAAAGAAGGAAACAAATCAAGGATGATAAAGTAATATCTGAACTAAATGGAAAGATAGTAAAGGTCTTCCTCTCTTTTTTTTAAATAATTTTTTTTCTTTTCTTTGTCTTTTTTTTTTCTTTTTTTGCTTCCTTTTAAACTAGAAATAGCACCCAAAAACATGTATAATAATTAAAGACAACATAATCTTGCAACTTTTGACTTGAGATAGATTCGTGCAACTTTGGAAAAAATTGAAGATATGCAACTCCTTCTTTTTTTTTCTCGAGAACGAATATGACTTAAAGGAGAATAGATGAAAAGAGTAACTTTAATGTAATTTTTGCTAAAAGGAAAAGAAGAGCACAAGGAACAGTATACTAAAAAGGAACAAAGACATGAGAATTAGAATAATAAAAGAAAAAAATTAAGATTTAATAAGAACAAAAATAAGGATAGATGTAACTTGATTCAAAGGGCTCTGATAGCAAATGATATGAACCTTGGTGAATAATCATGGAAGACCCGAAAACCAACAAGGAAAAAAGAAACCCCAAAATCTGTTTTTAATCAAGTAAAGAACTTGACCCTAACCAAATTTGTTGATTGGAACCAAAGTTATAAGTTGATCACTACAAGTTACCTTAAAGAGATCAGATTTAGTTCTTGAATAAAGAACAAAGAGAAAGCTCTCTCAATAAAAAAAAACACTCAAATTTGATTAATAATATGATCATCCATAATACACTAGGTTGTCTCTTTAAATAGGCACCAAAAGATGAAATCCTTTTAAGGAAAGATCTTCCTAACGAATTCTAATAATAACTAAATAGGAAAGACTTGACTAGGAATGATTTCCTTAATTAATGGATACAAATTAGTTTTTTAATTTGAAATCCTTCTAAAAATAGCTTGACAACTAATAAAAATTAATGACCAAAATTCAAAATACAAAATTCCCTCCAAGCTCATGTCTTTAATCTTTTTAAATTAGGTTTCAGTATGTAGACTGGGCTTCATTAGAACAAGTATGTAGATCATCCCTATAGATAAGGCTTCAAGCATTGTTTTTCTTATGTTAAGCCTTGTCCATCTTCTTGGACTTGAAGATACGTAATTAATCTTGGTAATATTTTAGAATCTTCAAAAATAGCTCCATTATCTTGAATGTCTTTGATTAACTCTTGCAAAGCCTCCCTTATGCGTCTAGCTCTTACTTTTTTCATAGGACCTCCGATGCCTTGTAAAGGATCGATGACTATTGATGTAAGTAGATATCCATCATCAGGTTTATGGATATTCTAGTAATCCTTATGAAAGTTTATATATCACGGACTTCACTTGTTTTCAGGTATGCCTTCCTTTTAAAGTGCACAAATATTGTCCTTGCTAATGACAAGGAAACTGTTATTTAGATCCATGCTGATTATGATCCTTCCAAGAAGACTAAACCAGAGGTTTTTATGCCATATCATCACATCAAGATGTTGGACTTGGTGATTGATTCCACCTTCAAAGTCTTGGTAAGTTCCTCCTATCAGTGTTTTAAGTCTGAAAAAACGTGAATGACTGGAAAAATGCATAAAATTGTTTTAAATGGTGAAATTTATTTTGTCTGAAAAACTTGAATTGTTTCTATTCATGATATCTTTTATTGAATAAACTAAAAGCTGCTACAATTAGTAAGGTTTCGATTATTTTTCTTTGACTGACTATGAAAGTCTTGCATCTATAATCCAAACCACTTTGCATTAATAAGGACTTGACTGCTGAGAAATTAGTCTTTAGTTAGAAAAGACTAGAAAATAAACCATAAATATTATTTGTGTGAGTACAAAATACCAACTTGAGTCATCTATTCATTATCAAGGTAATTTTTATTAGATTTTGTTGTCCTCACTATTTAATTGATGTAAATATTAATTTACTGCTCATTGCAGTATTTGAATTTATTTTAATAAGACTCAAAATTAAGTTGGACCAATGATTTTAAAATCGAATAAGTCAATCCAATTTAATAAAATTAACTGAGAATTGGTTAGTTAACAGATTTAGTTATATATATATATATATGGATATAAATTGCTACATGGTAAAACTAATTAATTGATTTAGAGGCTGTTCGGTAGGGATTTCTTTTGTGGTTTTGGTTTTTCATTTTTTTAAACACAAAATAAAAACATTATCATAAAAACGAAAAAAAAACATACTAATACAACACAGAAATCGAGAAAGATAACACAAAAATTCATAAAATACACAAAACCCAATATAAAAATACAACAACTACAACTAAAAATTAAATCAAACAGTCCCTTAATTATATATGTATATATATATATATATATATATTGCTACAAGGTAAAATTAATTGATTGAGCAGTATACCTACAACTAAAATGATAGATTGAGTGGTTGAAAATCGAATTAGACCATGAATATATATAAACTTTATATATGTTCTATATTGGTTTTATAGTGGTTTACTAAGGGACCTTTATTTTAATTTTGATTTTTTTAAAATACGAAAATCGCAAAATTTAATTAAATTTTTTTTAAATAAATTAAAATAATATAAAAATAAAAATAATATTACAAAAATTGAAAAAAATACAGAAAAATAAATAATAATAATAATAAAAGCTAAACAAAATAAATCTAAAACCTCAAAAGTTTAAACATAAAATAATGATACTAATTAATGCTATGTGTTAGGTTAGGCCTTATTGTTTCCCATTTCGTTTTTAATTTTCGTTTCTTATTTTTTAAAATATAAAAATCAATAAAAATAACATAAAAATTGAAAAAGAAAATATTCTAATACAACACAAAAATCAATATAAACAATATAAAAATTAATATACATAAATAAAAAATAAAAATAAAAATAAAAATAAAAATAAAAATAAGAAATGATACCAATTAGGATCTTAAAAAAGGCCTAATCTAAAATTAATATTATAATGATCGCCAATCACATGAAGAAATTAAAGTTGAAGATTTTGACATACGTCTTGTCCTAACTCTATTATGTCACAACATGATTCTTTCCGAAGTCGATCCAGGCTTTGTCGATGTCTTTAGAAGGCAGTCTGGAAATTGGTAGAACTAGAACATAATTCTAGTCAAAATCCATATAGAAGTAAAGCACGTTTGGTATCACTTCTCGTTTCTATTTTTTGTTTTTATTTTAATGTATGTGTATTAGTTTCTGTGATATTTTTATTAGTTTTTGTATTATTTTTTGGGTTTATGTGTTGTATTAATATATTGCCTTTTTTAGTTTCTGTGTTATTTTTATTGGTTTCTATGTTTTAAAAAACAAGAAACGAAAATGAGAAACGATAGGGATACTAAACAAGCCCAAAGCTACCCATTTGGAGTCGAGTTGCTTTGGACTTTAGTCTACCCGCTTTGAGTTGCTCGCAGTTCATGCATAATACGCAGTAGAGCAGCTTGTAATTCAAAACCTGGTCAGAAAAAACCTGAAGGATGGAGAGCCATTCCATACAGCTTAGGTCTTTCTGTCTCTCTTCTTTTGTTTTTGTGGTTGTTGTATTTTTGTAATGATTATTGTATTTTCTTTTTCGATTTTTGTGTTGTATTAATGTGTTTTCTTTATCGATTTTTGTGTTTAGAAAAACAGGAAACGAAAACCGAAAACCAAAGTGAAACTAAACAAGCTCTAAGAAATAATGGTTGTTTACGGTTACAAATTTTATTGCTTGACTAATATAAATTTTGCTCCTTTTTTCTGCAAGAGATGACGCTTTGAATAAAATGATTTTTTTCTGGATTTTATTCAAGTTTAATGGCATATTTGTTCGCAAAATTCAACTTGCAATCTAGATCATTTGGAGAGGTTTCACCATTTGTTTACCTCTATTCAATGCTTTCATCTCTTGTTATATTAGCAATTTTAAAATAATAATTATTTGTTTTAATTTTCCTTTTTGGCATATCCTCTTGTCTTCTTAATGAATTAATTATTAGCAATAAAAATTTCACTTTTAAAGTTTTTATTAAACAAAATGATTTGCGTGACATCTCAAAAATCTATAAACATATCCTCTTGCCATCTTAATGAATTAATTATTAATAACAGAAATTTCACTTTTAAAGTTTTTATTAAGCAAAATAGTTCGTGTAAATGTTAAAAATTGTTTCAGTTTGATTAATTTGACATGTTTATGGCTTGTAGAGGATGTTAGTTATGATATTGATTGTATGGTTGTCAAACTTACGATTAATCAACTTTTACTCTTAGATCAAGAAACTAGGTTATTGTAAAAATGCTATAGGAGGTTAACTTGGTATTCCTTTGCTTAGATTCGATTTCTTATTAATAGGAATAAGAGGGATTTAATCTTGTACCATCTCTTTTGGTGTTGACTTGTTTTATTTTATCAGGATGGTATCAGAGTTAAGAGCTTTTACAATTGACACTTTACTTCATTAATTGTTATCATCATTACCATTACAACATTCTGGTTTATTTTCAATAAGTGGGTTAATAGGGTTAGAAATTGCTAACTTGGTTAAGTTTTGTTCCATTATCTTGTTCTTCATTGGAACAACAAAATGATAAAGCAAGGCATAACTAACATAGAAATTCCTAATTTTGAGACCCAACTACTAGCAATTTGAATGTACATCAGAACTATTGTAGTTATTGTGATGGCAATAATCAATAAGGTATAATGTGTTAGGAAATTGGGAAGCGATCTAATTGTATAGCGGAAGCAAAAATAATAATAAAACAAATTTTCATGTTCTTTTAATTTCCCAAAAAGCCAAGATCTTATTATTCTATAATAATATTAAATCGTAAAAACAATAAAGCGTAAATTTAAATTCATACCTTATTTCTGAAGCTTGATCGATGTCTTCATCCTCTTGTATAAAAAAACCATAGTCATTCACGCACCCGATCTCTAACGGTATCCACAAGTTATTAGAAGAGAACTTAAAACGATTTTGAGAGGAAGCAGAGCCGTGCTAGCAACCATAAGGTTGCCTCCTTATATAATGAAAAATTCATATTTTTCCTAATATTAAAATTAAACATAAATCATAATTAAAGTCTAACTTTAATTATAATTTTGATTTAATTT
>JAOXYD010154825.1:0-10408 GCA_028565735.1 Pinacopodium congolense | reverse complement strand
GAACCTTTCAATACTTCTGGGACACTTCTTGATGCTTAACCAAGACAAAACACACCTATTTATACTCACGTTTGTACCACAAATATAAATATTTATGATTTATATGAACTTTTACCTTTCTAGTAGTTATTATTCTTATACCATAAATAATTATATAAAGTACTAGTACATTATATAAATGACATTTGTAATATTATTATTTAATTGTTCTCCTTGTTGCAAACTCCATTGAAAATTGTTTTAATTTATCAACAGTTCAACTCCACGAGAAACGAGGAAAGATTTTTTTGCAGTCCATATTTGACTTAACAGTTATGGACGATCCTATTTCGTCCTACTCATTCTTTTATGGTTGGGACTTAAGGTGCGGGTGTGACTTGAGATCTGCTGAGGAAAGATTCTTATTGAATAACTCAATTTTAGCCTATTAAATATCTACAAACAATTTTAAAAGAACCATACAAATAAAACATTGGATCTAATGCATATGGCTCATATCAAATTCTCAATACGTTTACTCATGCATAGTGCTATCAAATGAACGATATCTATCTAAATAATAAGGTCCTTACCTCTATTTGATGCGGCACTCATGAATAGGTGTGAAAGTCTTTAAACTTTTAACAGCTATATCTTAAGAACTTAGTCGGTCGAATAGATGTTGTTTTTATATTTTATGCAATCTTTTTGTACTAAAAATATAAATATTTATAATTAAATTAACTTTTTCCTTTCTATTAGATATTATTCTTATACCATAAATAATTACATAAAATTACTAGTAAATTATATAAATAATATGAACTAATCGCTATTTTTTGTAAAATATTCTTTTTTTTATGGCAATGTGTTTAATTGTTAATAACAATTTAAATATTTTTATTTGATTGATCTCCTTGCTGCAAACTACATTCAAATTTACATAAGCTATGAGGAGAAATATTCTTTTGTAGTCCATATTTGACTTCGTAATTATCTAGGATCCTCTATTGTCCTACTCAATCTTTTAGGTAAAAAACCGTAAGGTTTTTAACTTAATTAAAGGAAGATCTTAACATTTTGAAAAGTTTTAAAAGAATTTTAATATTTAAAAAATGTTCGAAAAGAGCTATAACATTTATAAAACATATAAAATCAACTTTCACTTATAAAGTTCATTAATCTTTTTGTTAAGGGCTTCTATATGACATTTGTTTTTTAAAAAAAATCTATTATGGGTCACACTATACCAACTGTATACGACATGAGATCCTTATAAAATTTTCACCCTCCCCTGATATGCTTTCTTCTTCACCAGCGCAAGTAACTTTCTTCAGTCCTTCAGTCATTCACTGTCATCTTCCCCAAAGCAAAGGGTCTTTTCTTCATGTTCTCCCCTCCATTAGCGTCATAGTGTTGCCCTATTTGTATCTTCAACTCTTAGTTCCTTTGCCATCTCCCTCATCAGTGGTTGCTTCGTCTCTGGCTCCTCTTCCATCTCCTTCACTAGTGGTTGGTCTGTCTTTCGCTTCCTCTGTCATCTTAAATTAGAATTGTAATGTTGCTTGTGGGTAACACAAAGAAGAAATGCTTTGTCAGCTTTTGTGAACCAACAAACTTGGAACCTGACTTTTAATATGAAAATACAGACTTTCACCCTATAAATGTTATCCAATCCTTGGGCAACAAACATATGTATAAAGGTTATGAGCATGAAACAAGGCCTAGTTTTGTCCTAGATTATGAGGTAAAGCTTCTTCATTTTTTATCTGACTGAAACTATGAAACTTTAGTCTTTTAGTTGAAACTTGTATCTTTTACTTTCTTATTTACTCAACAAGTCATTCAAAGACTTGTTTAATTTCATCAACAAGTAAATTATTGTGGGTTTTAATTTCCCCTTTTTATGTACAACATAAGCTTAATATAATGGAATTATTTATTTTTGTAAGTAGGAAGTTTAGAGAATTTTTTGAGAAAAATTTGTGACAAAGTTAAATAAGAGATTTAAATTTAAAGAAAGAATATGTTCTAGGAAGATAGTGGTATCGTTATTGACTATGTGAGGGCACATGTAATGACTAGAGCAATGAAGCTGGCGAATTTTAATACGGAATTCAACTTTTAATAGCACTTATTTTGGAAAAATGATAAACATTTTCTTTGTTTTCCAATTAAAAAAGGAAACCATTGACTAATTCTGTGGGATCCTTTTATAACTAATATTTTATGCATTATATTTTTAAATTGCTTTTTAGCATTGGTAGCCGTCACTTTAGGTTTTGAATGTAAATTTTCTTTTTCTCTCCTCTTTTCCCGTCACCATCCTCTATAGCATTTAATCGCTAAATTTTTTTTCTTAACTAAAGAAAATTAAAGCCAGGAAACTATATGAATTATGAGATGTCTTGATTTTATTGCAATACAATTTGTTTATTTAAATATTAAATCTTCTTCTATCTTTATACTTTATGATTGTTTCAGTTAATATCTAGGAAGTGCGCACTAGTGTTTTTAATTGTAACGGTCTACATGTAGATTAGGTATGGGATTCATAGTTGTTCAAACTCTCTAATTTGAATAGCAAGTAAGATTTAGTAATTTGTTATGTCAAAATTTTAATTTACTAGGAAATTTTTTTTATTAGAATAAATGCAACCTCATGTGTCAAGCTATGTAAGTTCATTGATCTACTTAAATCTTAATGTTAATAGTTAAATAAAATTTAAATTGTATCTAAAATTGTTAAATGAAAAGGTTTAATTAGATCTTATGATGAAGATTAACTATATCGTATGGAAAGATAGGAACTAAACTTCATAATGAATATTTGAATTAAAAATTGATAATTTTTCCATATCGATGATCAATCTTTGTTTTAAAGGTGGATTTATCCCTAAACTAAGATTTTTTTAATTGATTATCTTAATTTGGTTATTAAACTATAGTCTAATTTCATTTAATAATTCTTCTTCATTAAAAACCCCTTAGTTTATCATTCTTTAAGGCAAGTAACTATTACTTAGAATTTCTTATGGGAACAACCCATTCTCGTGCTACATTTCAATTTTGTTGCAATAATTAAGAAATATATTTTAGGTGTTAGTGACAACACTATAAATTAACTTTAATTTTACAAGGAAAAGGTGTTAAGTTCTTTAGATTTATGCTTTTGGATAATCTAGCTCTTAATTTTTTGAAATCTTAAGTAAATTCTTAATGTTACTTAAATATAACAACATAGTCTTTTTAGAAAATACAAAACTAATAAGTAATTGCATTGAACTAGCATGATATAGATATATATATATATATAGACAAAAATTTTCATATAAGTGAGTTAAAGATATTCAAATTTTAATTATAACTTTAAATTATTGTTGATAAAAATTAATATAAAATATTTTAATTTAATTGAAATAATCATTTTTTAATTATGAGAATAAATTTCTTAATACTTCTATGTATGATATGTTTGAATTTAATTTTATTAAAATAAGCATTAAGTTATTTAATCAAATAAAAATGAAAATTGATTTAAAATATTTTAAATGTTAATTATATTATACTTAGTCTTATAATTAGATGTTTTAATAGAAAATTTTTATATGTTGCTAAAAAAACGTTTCATTAGAGAACACGTAATTACATAATCACCAAGAAAAATAACCATATATTTAGCCAAGAAAAACCACCATATATTTGGCATTCTTCTTAAAAGCTCATTGTGCCAAAAAAAGTAAGTTAAGTCAATGTTAAATAACAATAAAGTAGTGAGCCTCATGATCTATTGGTAAATCATATTTGTGAGATCATTATAAGTTAATTTAAGAAAAATAAAATATGAAAATGATAGTCAAAATAGTACCATATTATTTTGGATAACATAAATTTGAGTAGGTAAGATGGTACCCTTTTTGTTTAGCAATTAAGGGTTCTTTTCAACAAACCAATATCAAGTATGCCTCATGAGAATAGTAAGCATGATCATATTCTTTTGGATCTTCCATCTCCAAAATAATAACTAAAAGTGAATAATTACATCGTGTACTAGTTTATTCTTATTTTCCACAAGTGCACTCATGAGAAGGTTCTAAGTATGGGCACATTTAAGAATGGATGAAGGGTCTAAATCATCTCATCTCTCCTATATAAATGGCATTTACTTGATAAAAGGTATCATTTTTGCATAAAAATTACCCTAAGCTTACATTACTTTACCATTGAAGTCTTTATGCTGGAGGAAAGTCATTAAAAAGGATCAAAATAATTTAGCTTAAGGATGTGCTATAAATTAAAAACTCCAGAGCCTACAGATCAAGAAGTGAGAAGTAAATAAATGTATCAATTAATGTCTTCCATAAGGGTTTGAACACGAATTCCAACTCTATTGATATCTATTTTTTCACTGTAATAAGCCCCATTGAGAAATCAATTTGAAATCAAACATATAAAAGAGCATCCCCCCATTCAAGTTAATACCTCAGAAACCTAGAATAGTAAATAAAGTTGTTGGTAGTGTTACACTTATTTTGTTAACTTTTATTGTAGATAGATATATAACAAATACTTACATAATGAAAAGATGTGGATACTAGCTTATAAACATCCTAGCCAAAGAAAGAATACTTGTAGATAAGTTTCATAGTAGTCACACTGTTGGGTTAATTCAAATATTGGAGATATGTTTTGACTTGTTCTTTTTTCTTTTTTGTTATCACTATAGTTTTGGATTTGGTTGTTATATATTATGAAATTTATAATTATGAAAACACTACCGACTAAGTGTTTGCAATTATATTTCAGTAAAATCGGGTACTAATGGCCAAGAAATTTACAACAAACTATATGGGTTTGGCTATTTAAATCATCTGATGTCCTTATTATAGTGTGACCTATAAGTTTTTCTTTCAAGTCAATAAATGATCCTCTTCCAAAATACTTGTGTATTATATTTGTTTCTTTTTTTTTAGGTGGACTATCAATATTTCAATAGATTTTAGTATCAAAGCTTTATTACAGAATGATTTCTACTTATGTTAATTTAAACTCTTCTTAGAACCTAAAGACGAGGACTTTATTTATATCCTATGATTTATAAGATTTAGTCAAAAATGGTCTTGATGATTTTGTAGATGTGGAGGAAGGTGCAAGGCTAACCATAGCTCAATGAAATAAGTTGAAAGAAAGGAATAAGAAGGATGCTAAGGCATTGTTTCTGATTCAGCATTAGATGAAGCCATTTCCCCATATTATGACAACCATAACTTCAAATAAAGCTTGGCAATTATTTGAAGAAGAATATCAGGGCATAAATAAAGATTACTTGTAGACTATATGTAGAGAGTTTAAGAATTTGCTAATGAAGTCATCAGAATCCATTCAAGATTTCTTCTCAAGAGTTCTCTCAGTTATAAATCAAATTAGGGTGTTTGGAGAAGGACTAATAGCCCAAAAGGTATGTTAAGAGGGTATTGCAAAGTCTTCCATTGATCATGTTTTTTTAGTAATTAAAGAGTAAAAATCTATTAAAATATTATATACAAGAGTTAATAAAGTCTCTCTAAGCATAAGAGCAGTGAATAAATAAGATAATAGAAACTTCTTTTTACCAAACCTTTCAATTAAAGATTGATTTGAAGAATGGCGTAGAAAGTCATGGAAATCCTAGTTATGATCATAGTAAATCATTTCATGGAAGAGGTGGAGGAAGAGGAAGAAATAATGGCCAATAAAGAAATTCTTCTAGTGGAGGTAACAATTATGATTTTATTGCTTGTTCATATTATGGTAGAACAAACTACCATAATATGATATGTAATCTAAATATTCAATCTAATATGATATGTAAATGTGAATGCCAAGATGATAAAAATAATACCAATAACCAATCCACAAAACAAGTAATAAGAAAAGAGATAAAGATGGAGAAAGACAATGAAATTTATAGAGGTTCTTCTACCTTAAAGATAGACTATGTCCTCTCTCTAACTACTTGTTGAAAATTTTACTAACTAATAATAAATAATTGCAATTTTCTTCTAGGGTGAAGTGAAACCCTTATAAGACACAATCTTCTTATTAAAGATGAAAAGTAACCTTTTGACAAATCTTTTTATAAACAAGACGAGCCTTTACAAAATCAACTAACTAATAAGTTTAATTTCCCCTTACAAGTAACCAAATATACCTAAAGAGGTGTTTCACTTAAAGGTCAATTAAACAAAGGGCTCTAGCTTTTAATAAATGATATGATTAGACTATGATGCACTTAAAATCTTAAACAAACTTATTATGATAGAATTGGTGCATTAAAAACTTGTAAATATGATGAATTAAAAGAGTAAATATGCAAAGTACCAAATCTAGCTAGCTTTGATAAATGTGAATTTAATAGCTTCCAAACAAATAAATAAGCCTTTAAAATTTTAGTTATATGATCAATAAAACCATTAAAGATCTAAACAAATAAAATATTGCAATTTGGAAGAAACCAACTTAGATTTAAAGTGCCTAAATATATGGAAGAATGCTATAATATGCAAAGCTGGATAGTTATAATGTTTATGAATTTATGAACTTGAATCTAGAAATATAAACACTTAATGGTGCTCATAATTGACATATGAAATAAAACACCCAAAAACTGATTTAGATATCTAAACACGTGATTAAAGTAAGAACAGAGAAATCAGTGATAGTTGTGACATGTCTTGAAATTAAAGCTCAAAAGAAATTAAATAAGCTTTTAAAAAGTTGAAATAAAGATCAAATAAACTTTATAGCACTAAATTAAACTGAAAACATTAATTTCACAACCTTAGAAATAACTTAAGATAGTTAAAATCATGATAAAAGCAAGATCATAAGAATCATAAAAAATTTTAATATATGTATTAGTTCAAGCTTTAATCTAACGAATTAAGCACCCTAAAATATAAAAATTTCATCGAACAAACTCTTAAACCCTTAAGCAAGTAGATAATAACAATTTCACAACCCTAGAAATAGAATAAAATAATGAGAGAAAAATTGAACCAAGAACAGTGAAAACCTAGTCAACTTTGAGAAGATTGTGATTTTGAAATAGTAAACTTTTCTAAAAAGCATAAAGAAGTGTTAGAAATGTTTAGGAATAATATACATAGGGTTTGGAAGGGGTTAGGGATGTTAGATAAAACTAGCCATTTAGAAGACAAAAATTAGTTCAAACACAAAACTCAAAACTAGTCGTTGGAGACTGAGAGCTCAACGGTTAAACTTGGAGACCTCAATGACGTCTTACTCAACTGTCGTTGAGCTTTGTAAGGCACAAGGGTTAAATGGCTCCATTAACAGGTACCGTTTAGCTCATATGCAACCATCGTTCACGCTTAGAAAAACACAAAACAAGACTCAAGTCAATTCTAAACCTTTCCAAATACTTTCCTAACATTAATTAAGAATTTAAGCAAGATTTGAAACATAATTAAAGACTTTGTGAATGTCTAAAATGAATCAAACACTTCAAAATCTTGAATGAGCCTATATAATGAAAATTTATCCAACTTTATAAAATTATATGCAATGCATGGCAAAATTTGAGCCTTTAGATCAATTGAACAGTTAATAAAACTTACATATACATTTAGATTAACCTAATTAACGTCTTAAAACTATCATATCCCATTTTTCTTCCAATAACTTTAATTTTGGCTTTCAAACATCAAGTTTTCCATATAGAATCATCCACTTAATAAACCTATCTTTGAATTTCATAATATAAACTTAAATCATTAGTATCAATTATGTTCTGTTATCATAAAAACTATCATTAAAACCTCCTTTGGTTTAACACAAACCATGTTGACAAAGATTATTAGTATAAAGAGAAGTATGGTAAAAATAAACACACTATTCAATGTTACTATTACAAAAATATGGGCATATTGAGAAGAATTGCTATAAAAGGCTACTGAATGTTTAAATTCAAAAGATTAAAAGGATGCTTATGAGTAAAATTTTTTTTACTGCTTATTTAGTTGCTCATAAAGTTATAACTAATGATGTTTGGTATCTTGATAATGATTATAGTAACCATATGACTAGTGATAAAAAAAATTCATTGTGAAGATTGACGAGTTTGTAAAGACTGAAGTAAGATTGAGCCACAACAATTGGGCTCAAATATATGGTATGGGTATCATTGCTATTTTTACAAAAGTTGGAAAGAAATCGCTGCATGATGTAAAATATGTTCCTAGTTTGGCTCAAATCTTATTAATGTGGGTTAGTTAATGAAGATGGACTATTTAGTTGCCTTTAATGATGATAAACGTATGATTTATGAAAAGAAAAGTATGAAATTGATCTACTATACTCAAATGGTAGAAGATAAGATGTTTCTACTTGTATTTGCAATTGCTCTATTATACTCAAACTCCTAGAAGGGTGAGGAGCCTTGATGAAATTTATGAATCATGTTAATATGCGTATCTTACTTTAGAACTTAGTAACTTTAAAGGTGTAATCAAGAAAAGAGAATGGTATGTAGCGATAAAAGAAGAAATAAAAGCAATTAAAAAGAACTAGACATGAACATTAGAGGACTTGTTGTTAATGGATGATTTACATTGATTTTGGATGCATAGTTTGTTATGTTTTTGCCCATTTAATGTATGAACTACACCAACTGGGAGTTATTTTTGTTAAATTCAGATACATGATTGTTAGCCCTATGGCACCCAAGAGAGGGGTGAATTAGGTGTTTAAAAATTCTTGCGAAAATAAAAGACTTTAAACACCTTAGTTCAAATTTAATACAATGCAATCTTTAACCAAAATTCAACTTAAATGGAGTGTCAATTCTTATGCCAATATCAATCAAACTCAAAAAACAATTAAGCAAACCCAAATGCACAAATATAAAAGGGATAGGAAAGGGAAGGAACACCAAGATTTATAGAGGTTCGCCTACCCCAAAGATAGACTACGTCCGCTCTCCAACTACTTGTTGGAAAGTCACTAACAACAATCTTGGTTAAAGGCCAAGAAACCTTTACAACAATCTTGATTCACGTCGAAGAGGAATCTTTACACAATCTTATTCTAGGTCAAGAAGAACCTATCATAATCTTGATTACAGGGGTCAAGAGGAACCCGATCCAATCTTGTTCTAAGGTCAAGAGAAACCTATACAACAATCTTGATTCTAAGGTCAAGAGGAACCTATCGCAATCTTACTTAAATGGGTGAAGAGTAACCCATACAACAATCTTTTTATGGAAAAGAGAAGCCTTACAACTACAACCAAATTCTATAATTGTTGTCCTACAAGGACAGCCCTTAAATCAAGCTCCCTTGAGCTTTAAACCGAGCTTATATAGCTTATGACATCCTTAATTAAAATTAACACAAGATAAGGGCTCAAATGCAACAAATGTAATATAAAATGTTTAATGCACAATTAAGGCCTAAACCAATCCAATTCACAAACAATTATCAATACAATTCAAATCTTGATTTGTACAGGTCAAGAGTAACCTAAAAATTCTATTTTAAATGGAAAAGAGTAGCTAATAAATCAAAGAATTCCCCCAATTATTGTAACCAAATACACCTTCAATGGTGTTTCACTAAAGCTCATGCAATAAACTCAATTTTGAAACTTCTAGAGGCAAACAAAGATTATATCTAGCCTCCTAACACTTCAATAGGTCATAAAAAATTTAATTCAATCAACCAATACGTGATTATAGCATCAAACAATCAGATCTAACCTATATGAACCAAGCTATCAAATGTATGTGCAGTTTTAAAATTCCAGCCTATAAACACACAAATTTAGTCACTCAAATGATGCAAATTAAATGCAATAACCCTACTGCAATATCAATCTATATGTTAACAACAAATCGCAGTAGCAAACACAATTTTAGAGCATCAATTGAATGATCAAAATCAAGCACAAAGTTAAGACTATCAAACCTAGACAGTTTTGAGCAACCTGCAAAGATTAAGCTCAAACAAACAATATAATCATGTAAAAATTGAAACAAAAATACTAGCACACTCCTAGGACCTTAAGAAAACTGAAAAAAAATAATTTTGCACTTCCAAAAACTTTTTAAAATACAAAATCGAAGCCAACAAAGAAGCTATAGAGAAAACACATCTGTTTAGAAGATTTTGAGCAGTCTGTGATCTTTTAGTTCAAACACACGATTTGAGTGCCTAAAAATTGAAGTAAAAGATCCTATACACTCTTAAGACCTTAAGCAAAATGTGTATAAAAATTTTGAATCAATAACAATAGTTTAGCAAGCTCAAAATTTAAGAACACAGAAGTTCAGAAAAGTTCAACCAAAATAGAAACAGTTTTGGTATGTTGATCTTTGAAAGCTTGAAACAGACGAATTAATGAATGAAAAAATCAATTGAAACCTTTCTG
>JAOXYD010154804.1:0-10408 GCA_028565735.1 Pinacopodium congolense | reverse complement strand
AGTTATTCCTGGCTAAATTCTTCCCACCTGCTAAGATAGCCAAGATGAAGACTGAAATTAGTTCATTCATGCAATACAAAAATGAAAGTCTTTATGAGGCATGGGAACGATTTAGGGGGGGTGTCCAAGACAAGGTGTTTATTTTCGCATCTACAAGACCAATTGATCTCCCAACCAAGCCTTTTCTCATTAGTGTTTGAGTGCGTTTGTGCTTATTTGTATTCATTTTATATATGAGATGGATTGTTGTGAATTGAGTTGATTTTTAAAGAAGGCATGATGTTAACTAAGTAGAATTGTAATTCAATGGGAACGATTGGTTGCATGGTACTTTTGGAGGATCCTACATGGTTGAATGAGTGACTTAATGATTTAAACGCAATGCTTTATCTATGACAGGTTTACATAATGACCTCAGTGAATTTCTTGATATTTAATATTATTCTTAAGGAGTTGAGTTTGCTATGTATAATGACCATATGTGTTAAGCCATTATCAACCCTAAATTGGATGATATTGATTGTATTTGATTGTATAAATCATTTTGAGATTATTTTTTAACCTTTAGACATCCTTGGAAGGTTTTCATTAGATTTCCTAAGTGAGTTGCTTTAGGACAAGCAATAATTCAAGTGTGGGGGTGTTTTTGATAGGCATTTTCTATTGATTTTGAATGTACATATTGTTATGCTTTTACCCATTTGATGTTTAAATTATACCAATATAGAGTTCTTTGTGTTATTTCAGGTATATGTTGGTGTTGGAGCAATTTGTGGAGATTTGGACTCAATTAGAGCTTGATTTGGAGTATAAAGAATAATTTTACATTTGAATTAAATCTCTATATACGTGGTCAAGCAGAAAGAAAAATCAGTCGACTGAATAGTAAGGATCAATCTTCCTAATGGCATTCAGTTGATCGACCAAACTGACATCGGTCGATCGAATAATTCGCAATTAATTTGTCGATTGATCACATCGAAGCATCGGCTGACCAAATGATGACTTCAAGAAAGAATCGGTCGACTGAATGGTGAAGGTCGGTTGATCGATACCCATTGTATAAGCTCTTATGTGTAGCGTTTCATTTTAAAGTCAGCATAAAAGACAAATGAAACAACGACACACAACTTATTAAGCCCTAAGCATCGTCCAGATGAGTATAAAATCCAAAAAGAAACGTAGAAGAAGGGATTTGAGGGTCGGAAAACTAGAGAGGAGTCGTGAGAGAGGAGAGTTTGCAGAAGCTTTTTTCATTCCTTTTTCTTAGGTTTTGTATAGTTTTTATTTTTCTTTGGTTTAATCTTCACATTGGCTATCGTTTTGGAGCCATAAGAGCTTGCAGGTGGATATAAAGATAGGAGTTGAACTGATTTTGACCATTTATTAGTTGTATTCTTTCTCTTTTTTTATTTATTCTGAATTGAATCTTGTTATTTATCAATGAATATGTGTTTTATTGTTATAATATTGTTTCTATTGATGAATTTATGTGCTTAGGATTTGAATGGGTTTGTGTTTGTTGGAGGAATTTTACCTAGTTAAAGTGCTTAATATTTAATCTTGCTTTGATTGGCCATCTTAGTAGGATTTTAGATGATTAAAGGACCTTGAACAAAGGCTTTTAATTGTTGAAATTTTAATTAGGTAACACAATTGAAGTTAGGTGTGGATCAAGCCCTAGAGTTTTTTTAGAGGGTCCCTAAGATTAATGAACTTAATTCTAGGCGTCTTGATATTAATGCCTTCTATTCAAATTTGTCTGTTGGACCAAGATAGGTAAATTGAGTCTAAGAGAGAAAAGATGTTTCCAAGACCATTGGTTGTGTCTTGCATTTGTGATGTATGCCTTAAATCTGTCTAATGAAATGTGTTTCTTGTTTGTTAAATCCATTGCAATCTGAGCCCTAGCCAAATTATCAATTGTTAGACTCCTTTATATTAGCTTATGTTTAGATTGAACCTTTTCATTTTCGTTTGTGACTTATTTGTTTATCTTAATCAATCATCTTAGAGTTGTCTAGATTATCTTACATTAATTAATTTATTTTTATGATCAGATTCTTAGGCAGAACGATACTAGGGGTTTACTCTGTTTTTTACTACTTGTTGACAGGATGCGCTTGCCTTTGGTTGGTCTAGGATTAAATTGATCAGAATTATAAGTTGTTTAGATCGCAAATTTTAGTTAATGAATAAGGAATGGAATATGAAGTCTCAAGGAGATTAAAATCCTTCCACAGAAAGCAAGAAGGCTAATAAAACAAAAGTTATAAAAATAGCTAACTTTTAGGGGAAAGATGCTTGGTTTCGAAAGATCCCGCGGTTACTTTCTCTCCATAAAAAATAAATTGCATAATTTAATTCTAGTATAAGCACCAAACCATCCTTAAGGTTTGGCGGTTTAAATCTGTAACACAATTCAATTTTTTACTACCAATTCAGTGATGAATATGTGATATTGTAAAGAAGTAGTAGATTTTTATTTTAGGAATTACTTGGTCATTTTAACACTTTAAGAGCTCATCGTACATATGCTTTTCATTTTCAACCTAATGCGCATATCTTTAAAATTTATCAAATCAAGTTTTTGATTTCATAGGAGAACATTTAAATTTCTAAAATAATTTTCAGGAATATTTTGAAAATTTTTAAAATCCAATTTTTATCAAAAGAATAAATTTGAAAGTTTAGAAAACACAAAAATATTGGAAAATTATTTCTAAGTGGATTTGGCGACCAATGTAGCTTAGTAGTTTAATAATGCCAAGTGTTTGGATATATTGATTGATTAACTTATAGTATGATTGACCAATATGTTTGCATATTATGTATTGAGAGTATGTAAATAACTTTGGTCAACACATTGGTTAAACAATGTGACTATGTTGTCAACCAATGTGGCCTAAAATGCTAAAGATTTTGTACATTGAATTTTTAATGTCATTGGTCAATAAATTGATCGATCAATGTGACATATTAGTTAGCCAATATGCCTAATTGTAGACAAATAACAACTATTTCTTATTTTTAGTAACTTGATTTTTGCCTCTATCATATTTTTAGTTGTGTCTAATAGATCAAAGTGCCATATAAGTTAGCTAATGTGCCTAATTAGTCAACCAATAATAGTAAGTTATTGTTAACAATGACTTGTTTTATCTCTATAAAAAATTTTATTGTGTCTAATGGCCACTTCATGTTAATGATATTTTGAGCCTAGTAAATGTATACATACATGGTTCTACTTTTTTTTACAAGAAATTTTACAAGCCTCAAGCATTTCAAGAACAAATTTTAAGAGATTCATAAAAACATTTCTTGCATTCATTTATTAAAAGTGAAAATTTGAAGTTCTATAATATTGTCCTTGAGCAAACAAGATCCCTTTTGTTGTTAAATTATCTTTTGGGCCTTTGTCTTTGTTTGAGTGGTATAGTTACTCTTGACCATTAAAAAAAGATTGTAAGGGCTATTCTTTACTGGTGAAAGAAGATTGTTTATAAGAAAGTTCCTCATCATCTAGTTAAAAGAAGAATATAGTGAATTTCTAAGAGAAATTTGGGAAGTGGATGTAAGTAAAGATTGTTTGTGGAACCACTATAAATTATTTTGCATACTCTCTTCCCTACATTCTTTATTTTATACTTATTTATGTGATTGATTTTGAATTATTCATATTCTCATCAAATTAGGAAATTTGAGGTGTATTTTAAAGTAACAAAAACTTTATTAATTTATTATAGCACTCAGTTCAGTTCTCCCCACTTTGGAGTGTCATTACAAACCAAAACAAAAAGAAATAGAAGTATCAAATTGTTTTTATTGATGATTTATTAAAAATAGTAACCTTGCCCCTAATTTTTACTATTTCTTGTATGCAAATTCCACGATCATTAAGCACCAACAAGGGCATTAAAAATAATCTACCAATTAATATTAGAAAATATAATTATAAATATTGGATCAACTTAATTAAACTTGGGGGCATCAAAGAATCTAAAAAATAACCATGTGATTGAGATTTTAGTGATTAATGAAATAAAATCCCAAATTTGCATTACAACATAAGCTAAAGCTTAAACAAGTTACTTTTATTATTCATAATCTCCTTACAAATTACATTAAAAACTCAATATGTCCACAAAATATTCTTTATCAACTCCTATTCCATTTCCCCTAATTAACTAAAATTACAGTTGTGATACTTAAGCGGCTACATTACATTCATTCCAAAAATGTATTTATAAGAACAATAGAAAGTTTCTAGAATTATAATGCGATTAGAAAAATAAAATTTAAATTAAAAATAAAAATAAAAAACAAATGGATACATTTTGGGCTTTGACCACCAATAAGAAGGTTGAGTACTTCTATTAAAACTTCAAGATTTTTGAAAATATTATTTAACTTATCACTTTTAAGATGTAAAAAATTTTATTAAGAGTAAGTTATATGAATTAATAAAGTAATTGTTCTAAATGTGAGTTACTATTAAATATATTCATAGAAATACATTTTCATTTTTATCTTAAAAAAGAAAACTAAAAATACAATATTCCAAAGGTTTAAAGAAATAGTTAAAACAAAATTATAAATTAATTTGAAGAAACATCTTGCACAAACTATTTTTCAAATTTTTTAAAAACATAAATAAATTAATTAAAAAAAGTAATTACAAGGTCAAGCACTAAGAGGACTAGGGATCAAGCCTTTACATGAAAAATGATAGGTATCCTTACATTTTTTACTAACCAAATAAAGCCAAGTAAATATAGCTCACCATGGATTCTTAGAACGTTCAAAAAGCTCCATCTTGCTCCTCATCACTGTGCATCCAAGTTCTTCACTCATCTATGCATTTCATGCCTTTACATATGCCAATCTTCTCCATGTCCTGAGCTTTTATCGACTGTTCCCCTTTAATTAGGTAGTAATCCCTAAGTTTTCTCTTCGATTTCTATATCCGAACCTAACCAGTGGTTGGATTAACTGAGGATTCACTCATCGATCTAGGTGGTTTTAGTCATGAGACTTACTAGGTTGCTACTATAAAGTCCTGGCTCTTCTTATGTCCAAGTTCATTCTTTATTTAATATGCAAGTCCATTAATAGCTAATTTTTACTTATCTCCATATTTATAAAGCATCTATTAGGATCGTATGAGTTAATTGAACCTAGCCACTAATTAACACAATCACTTGATAAACTACCAACCCAGCATATTATGGTAACCAATTGCATTAGTCTTCTTTTGGTAATTTCCATTGTTGCCTAGTGCAACCTAATTTTCTCAATCAAAGCCTCCAGTAAAAATTCCTTTGTTTTACTTTTGCTGTCAATTTCTTTAAGATTTCTCTCCTAACATGTATAGTAGATTAAGTACATAGCTTCTACTTTAAATACCTTCAAATCACCATATTGGTCTCCTTGATTCCTATAGGACCATCATAAGAAAGTGCCCCCACTTTCAATAAGAGCAAGATAGTTATAGAGCCTTAGCACTTGATTCCAAAGGAAGGTAGAATAGTTACAGCTAATTAGAAGACGACCTAGAGTTTCCACTCCCTAATGACATAATTGACAATTAGTTTCTACATTAAGGTATTTGGATATTCTATCTAATATGTTTAGTTTGCCTTTAAATTCCAACCCTAACATAAAGGAGGCTCTTGGGTGACTCTCTTTAAACCAAATTTGTTTGTGCCATGAAACTTCCATCTACCTTGGTCTAATAACACTCATGCATGAAGTATTTGTAAATGTTCTATAACTATTTCCCTTCTAACGTACTTCATCATTCCTAGAAGAGATCAGTTGTATCTGTATCAAGCCATCCACTAGCTAAGCATTGTGTGAAGATTGTAGCCGGCATTAGAGTCTCTTTCATTGTTTCACCATAAGGAATAATTTTCACTGAGGAATGTAGTTCATTATTGGAAGCCAATGGGCTATAAGAGTCTAATTTGCATGTTAAAAATAAGTATCAACACCATGATCTACTCTTGTCCTGATTTCTGGAAAAATTACTCTTCTCATACTCAAGATGCTTTTAACAATCTAGGAAATGTTAGTTTTATGCTCTTTGATACACTATAGGCAAGCCTTATTTAGCCAATATTCGTACATTTTTTTACTTTATAAAGACTCTTTATTAACTAATAATCTCCATAATCTTTTGCATAATAATATGTATTGGAGATTTTTAAAGGGATGATAACCCCTTCGGTCATTTTAGTGTACAAACCTTAGATCATTTTACTTTTACAACAACCTTCGTTGTAAAGTCCCCTAATCACGAGAAATTCCTCAAGGATATATTTATAGCTTTTATGATTGTTTGCAACCCTATTAAGTGGAAGACCAATGTATATGGAGGCTATATAACAAAGAATTGACAAGTTTTGTTCTTCTTACATATGACATGTTTTATTACACCATTGAGCTATAATCCTGTAAATTCTTTCTAGAATTGGCTAGAACTCTTTACAAGATAGTCTTTTAATAGAGATTAGAACTCTTAAATAGGTAACATGAGGGTCCTTTACTTGTATGCCTGTAATATTACTTAGTCAACTTAATAGACGGTGTTCACTCACCATTAAGAACATATAACTCTTCTCTTTCTTAATTGTTAGGCTAGATAAATACTTAAAAGTATTTAGAGTAGCCATTAAAGATGCAATAGAATTTGCACTAGGTCTTGAAGATACCATAATATCATTAGTGTAAGCAAGGCTAATGAGGTTTATTTTCTTACATCTAGAGCAAAACTTGAACTTGTTATCTCTAGTAATTGTAATTTTGAGTAAACAATTCAAGATCTTGATGCATAAAGTGAAGAGGTAAGGTGACATAAAATCTCCTTGTCTTGTTCCTTTAGCACCCTTAACCAATAAGGAAGGTTCCTTATTAATTAGGATGCTATAGGTAGTTTTTAAAATGCATTTTTTATCCACTCAACAAATCTTCCATGAATCCTAAAAGCTTCCAATGTGTTTATAATGAAATCCCAATTGACTAAATCATATACCTTATAAAGGTCTACTTCGATGGACAATCTCTTCCAAAATTCCTCTTACCATAGCCTTTCAATAGCTCTTAAACAAGTAAAATATTATTTCCAATTTATCTACCCTTTAAGAACGCTTCTTGGGATCTATCAATGAAATTAGGTAGCACAATTTTCAATATATTGGAAAGAAGTTTTGTGATAATTTTCTAAATGACATTGCAAAAAACTAATGGTCTATAATCCTCTAAAGAACTAAGAATAAAACATTTAGAGGCTAAGCATATAAATTTCTTATTGACATCCCTAAGCATTTTGCCATTATTGAAAAACTCTTAAATAGCTAGTATCACCATTTGTTTAATCTCAGGTAAAGATTTTTTAAAGAAATAAGCATTTAAACCATCAAGGTCAAGAGACTTTTAAGGATTTTGAGGAGAAGAGGGATTGTTCCACATCTTGTTCATAAAAAGGCCTAGCTAGGAATTCTGCCTCTTGTATTGAAATTTGTTTATGTAAAATGGTTTGGAGGAGCTACTTAAAAGAACATCATCTTATAGGAGCTTTAAGAGATTTAGAGAAAATTGATGAGCTTCTAGGAGGAGTGAACCTTGATCCTCTTTCACTTCTCTTGACCCTTTCCACAGTGAGGATATTCTATTGATATTCTTTCTTGATAAGGTACATCTATAGAAGAAAGCTATGTTTCCATCTCCATCTTTAATCTACTTCATTATTGATCTTTGTTTGAGTAAGGAATTATGATCATTAAGAGCTTTACCATAATCTAATAGAATGCTTCCTTCCTCTTGTAAAAATTTCTCATTAAAGGGATATTCATTGATTCTTGATTGTACCAAATTAATTTCTCCCGAGCTTCCTTTACTTTGATTTGTATACAAATTCTTATGGAGTTGTTCAATCTCTTTAGCTCCTATTTAACCAAGTTAAGTTTCTTAACAAAAATGAAGGAAATTTCCCTTTTATATTGGCATCTAAACACTTCATCACAACATCTTAATACCCCCTTCTTCTATTAGGTAATTATTAAACATAAAGGGCATTTTCTTAGTCTAACCCTAAACATATTCATGATTTTTAGGAGGGTGGTGTCAAAACTATTGATTCTCAAAATAGGATTTACTTTCTGAAACTTATTGTAACCATTTACCATTTACCAATGCATGACCCATCTTCTTCCTAATGTAATAGCTACCTTTTTGTTTAATAGACCATGCATATAAGTAACCCTTAAACTTTAGGTTTATTACTTGAATATTTTCCACAGAACCCCTAAGATCTTTAGTATAGTTTCTCTATTAGGGGTTACCATCAACCTCACTTGGATATATCAAACTATTAAAATTCCCCAAGATCAACCAGGGGGAATTGATAGAGCGCTTCAGGTCCTCCAGCTTTCACCATAGATTCATTCTTTGAAAGTTCAAGTTATATGCATAAATAAAAGTGATATCTATCATACACCTTTCTTATTTGAAGAAGATCCTTAGGTGAATCATTTGTTCATCAACCATGAAATGGATTAATCTAATAAGATCTTTGACAAAAGTCACCATAATTCTCCAATTATAGTGAAAAGGATGGTTGGAAATGGTATACCACTGATCATTTAGGAAAGAAAGCTTATCATAACCATTAGCCTTGCCTTCATTTCTAATAGGCCTATAAAATAATCTCTCTTTTATTTTTTTTTCAAAATAAGACTTTTTAAAGCAAGTTGTTTGGTGGGGTAGCTAATCCCTCTAACATTCCAAGCCACTATAGTCATTAACAAGTTGTAAAAGAACTATTAGACTTCTTTCTACCCAATTTCCTTTTACTAGTGGACCTAGAACCGTCCATTATATGCATGTACTCCTGTCCTACCACTTCCAGTTTCTTAGAGGTCCAACTAGTTTCACCTAAGGATTGAACATATTTTTCTTTAAAATAAGGACCCCCCCCCCCCAAATTTCTTATTAGTAATAAACTCCTCCTTTTTTTAATTCAACGTTGTTTGTCTACTTTAAAAGCAACCTATAATAACCAATCCTATCTGCAATCCTATTTTCTTTGGAATTTCCTAGAGGTTCAACAGTGTTATGACCATTTCCATTCTCACCAAATGTCACCCTAAGCTTTACATTATTTATTGCTTTGTTATAGCCTGCTCTTGTATTTAGACAATGTCTTATTCAAATTCTTCACTTTGCACATTAGCTTCCTTGAGGGATAGTATAATTTTTACACTAATAGCTTGATGACCTCTCATTTCACTAAACTGTGAACCTACATCTCTTAGATACACTAGAGGTTTAGTAGTATCCCTATTATCTCTCAAAACCTTCCCATCCTAGATCTACGTTTGGATAGACTTAAAGTGAAGCTCCATATTTTTCCCACTTAATTCTTATGATTCTTTGTATTATCTGTAACTGTACTACATGTTGTATCATCTACCTCCTCCACCTAAATAATTTTAGGGATTTGCACACGAAGGGCTTTTAGAATTTATAGTTTATTCATTACTATAATTAAAATATAACCTTCCATATAGCGGCATTTTGCGTCTCTTGTATGAGTCTTTTCTTCTTTATAAGCTTTTCAAATCCATTAACTCCTAATAATCACCTATAAAAAACCTATTACCTATCATTCTTCATTCCTTATCTCTTTGATTAAGTGTTAGTCTCCATTGACATGAAACAATAACCTCATTTTCTATCATGTTCTAATTTTCATCTAGCTTTCATTTTAGAATAGTATGATGAAGTTCTTGATTTATCCTAATTTCAATGTAGATTCTAGCATAGCCAATCCTACTCATAGATGTAGTAATCTCATCCATGCATATAGGTCTACCACTATAACTTCCTATTAGGAGTCAAATTGATATGTTAAGCACTCCTAATTTAGTGCTTAATTGTTAAGTTTATGGGTTATTATGTTTAATTTACAGGATGGAGCTTAATAATAACGATTAGAGAAAAATCATGAAGAAAACCTCTTAGTTCTGACCATTAATAGCTCCCTGGCAGGGTGTTATTAATTAAAGAACAGGGGGCTGTTAATGGGTGTTGCATTTGACCACTAGCAGCACCCTCTCTGGGTGCCGTTACTTGGAGACAAGGTGTCGTTACTTGCTAGAGTCAACAATTTTAGCTCCAAATCTTGAAGATTTCAACTCTGGCGTATCCCTAATTAATTCTACTATCTTCTAGCACATGTAGGAGGTCCAGGGTGTCTGCATACAACCAAGAAAACATAGAAAACATGCATGTAATCTGGGGACTTCAGATTAAACCTTAGATAGAGAAAATCTTGCTTCTCTCTTACATTTTCTTATATAGTTTAGGCTTCAAACACTTGTAATTCGAGTTTTAGAGTGTATTTTGA
>JAOXYD010154793.1:0-10409 GCA_028565735.1 Pinacopodium congolense | reverse complement strand
CCAAGGTGGTTCTAATCATGTGTTTTGATGATGACAAAACATTATTCTTACTAATGTTTAAGTCTTTGATGTTTATACGATAGGTAAATGCTTAAAGTGTAAGATCATATATATGGAGCCTAAGGTAGAAGAGCCATCTTGAAGATAATGAAGAGCTCAAGCATTAAATGATCAAGAGCTTAGATATCAAGGAATAAATGATAAAGACCAAGTGATGATCAAGCTTAAAGATCAAGAGAATGAAGATCAAGAGAATGAAGATCAAGTAGTTTAGAAAGAGTTTAGGAAAAGGGCTTAAAGTGTAAGTTTCCTAAACTTGATCTTAGTCAATGCTTGAAAAGGGCTCTCACTTTTGCATGATCATTTGCTTATAGACTTATAGGAGTTGAATTGTGGCTTTAGTGATTAACGTGATTTGCTTATAGCCTTGGTATATTAGGAATTGAATTAAGTGACATATAGGCTAATCATTAATGTGTTTATGCAACATGAATTGTTTTTTTAATGTGTTTGATGTGTTTAAGTTAATTGAACTGTTGCTTGAAGTTTCTTATGTATGTCTGAATTTTTTTTGAATATTTTTGTGTTATGAATTTTGGATTATGGAAGGTTTATGAATTGATTGAAAAGGTTTTCAAGTTGGTTAAAAGGAAAAATTTTAATAATCAAGGCAATTCTTATGTTTTGAATTGATTGAATTATTTTATTGATTTAATCAACCTTGATTTATGATTTAAAACTTGCTTGAAGTTCTATTTAGTGGTAAGTATTTATTTGGAACGTTTTAGAGTTGGTTTGTAGTGTTTTTCATGCTTTCTAGACATAAAACGACGGTTTTATAATCCATCAACGGTGGCCCTCAAGGGTGTCGTTATACCCCTGTTTCCAGAAGCTATCAACGGTGGGCTGTTCTTATAACAACGACGACGTTGATCAGCCTAGAGGGCGTCGTTGAAGGGTCAGACTCTAACGAATAGTTTCTTGTTTCGAACTTAACAACGTTTTAACATCTCAAATGGCTAGTTTTTGTTTTTAACGACTCCAAAGCTCTTCCAACACTATATATATGCTTCGTAAATAGATTTAACACATTTAGAACTTCTGGAAAACAACATTACAAAGATCAATCATTCAATTTCTCAAAGCTTTCTTTATTTTCTGTACAGCCTTTATTCAATTCGTATATTTGAGTTTTAAATAAGTTTCTTGTTCTGTAAATTTTATGTTTCTAGTTTTTTTAGGTACAGAGGAAACTCATAAAGCTTTCAGTTGATCTTTTGATTCATTATTTCGTTTGAATTGAGCTTTTAAAGATCAACATACCAAAACTGTCTCTGTTTTGGTTAAACTTTTCTGAACTTCTGTGTTCTTCAATTTTAAGCTGTCAAAACCATTTTTACTTATTCAAAATTATCATACAAGTTTTGGTTAAGGTCTCAAGAGTTCATAAGATCTTTTACTTCAATTTTTAAGCACTCAAAGCGTGTGTTTGAGATCAAAGAACACAGATTATCAAAAACTGTCAAGTTTTCTATATAGTACCTTTAAACACTTCGATTTTGAGTTTTAATCAGTTTTTGGGTGCACACATTTATTGTTTTCAATTTTTTGATGTCTTAAGATTGTGCCAGTATTTTTTTTTTAATTTTTGAGTGATTATATTGTTTGTTTGAGCTTAATCTTTTTAGGTTTCTCAAAGTTGTCCAAGTTTGAGCACTCTAGCTTTGTGCTTGATTTTGATCATTCAATTGATGTGCTAAAATTATGTTTACTACTGCAATTTATTGCTAACATATAGATTGATTTTACAGTAGGTTTATTGCATTTAATTTACATCATTTGGATGACTAAATTCATGAGTTTATAGGCTGAACCTTTAGGACTGCATATTTTGGATAGATTGCATGTTTGAATGTTTAATCTGAAAATTTGATAGTTTAATCACGTTTTTGGTAATTGAATTAAGTTTTTTGTGATATATTGAAGTGTTAGGATGCTAGTTATAATTCTGGTTTGCCTCTAGATTTTTCAGAATTGAGTTTATTGCATGAGCATTAAAGAAACACCATAGAAGGTGTGTTTTGTAACTTAAATTGGGGCATTGACTTTGGTTGATGTATTGACTACTCTTTGCCATTTAAAATAGATTTGTTAGGTTGCTTTTCACCTAGGATAAAGAAGATTTGGATTGTGTTAATCCTTGTGTGTGAATTGGAATGGTTTAGGCCTTAATTGTGCATTGAACATTCCATATTGCAATTGTTGCATTTGAGCCCTTATCTTATGTTGATTTTAATCAAGTGTGTTATAAGCTATATAAGCTTGGTTTGAAACTCAAGGGAGCTTGGATTAGAGGTTGTCCTTGTAGGAAATAAATTGTAAACATTGGTTATTTTGTAAAGTCTCCTCTTTTCCATAAAAGATTGTTGTAAGGGTTACTTTTCACTCTCTTTGTAAAAAGCAAGATTGACTGGTTACTCTTCACCTATTTAAGTAAGATTGTTATAGGTTCCTCTTGACCTTGAATCAAGATTGTGATAGATTCCTCTTGACCTTAGAATCAAGATTATTAGATAGGTTCCTTTTAGCCTTGAATCAAGATTGTGTAAAGGTTCCTCTTGGCCTTGAATCAAGATTGTTATAAAGGTTCCTCTTGGCCTTAAATCAAGATTGTTGTAAAGGTTCCTCTTGGCCTTTAACCAAGATTGTTATTAATGAATTTCCAACAAGTATTTGGAGAGAGGACGTAATCTATCTTTGGGATAAGCGAACCTTTATAAATCTTGGTGTTCTTCTCTTCCTTATCTCTTTTACATTTGTGAATTTGTGTTTGCTTTATTTTTGTTTAATATTGGCATAAAGTTGGCATTCCATTTTAAGTTGAATTTTGGTTTAGAGATTGCATATAATTAAAATTTGCCTAAGGTGTTTAAAGTGTTTTATTTCTGCAAGAATTTTTAAACACACAATTCACTACCCCCCCTCTTGAGTGCTATAGGGCTAACATGCTTGAATCCTCCTTGTTTTTTATTATTCATTTTAATGCATATTTTCTCCAAGTTGTTAATTTTCTTCATGCCTTAATAGCTCAAATTGATTTAATTGACTCTTTTATGCACTTTAGCCTTCTATTTACCTTGATCTTCCACATATTAACTTATTAATATCATTAAGGATAGAAAAATTGGTAGTAACATATTTTTTTATTATCAAAACACTGGGTTAGAACCTCATTTGGTTTAATAGCTTCAGCTAAAAAAGACTTGTGGTGAAGTAAAGAAAAAAATGATAAAAATGGCATGCTAAATGCCTCACAAAATTACAAACAAACAAACTTATAAACTAACATGGTAAATGTTATAAAATGACAAACTAAACAGCTCACAAAGCCTTAGAACAATGATCTCTCAAATGATAGGCTAAACGCCTAGCAAACTAACAAAATAAATGTCTAGGAAAACAACAAACTAAATTTCTATCAAAATGACATATTAAAAAACTCATAAAGTGACAGCCTAAACATCTTATAAGATCTCAATCCAAAGATCTCACACGAATATGGTATCTCTTAAGAATATGGTCTAAATTTCTTGTAAAATAGAGGCTAAATGTCTAGCAAAATAACAGACTAAATGACTTGTAAAGAATTAGGCTAAAGACCTTATAAAACATTAAGTTAAATGCCTTAAAAAATTTTAAAAAAACAAACGTCTACCATAAAGACATATAAAATTTATAACGAAATAACATTCTAAATGATAGGTTAAATGCCTTACAAAATTCATATAAAAAATCTCACAAAATGACAGGGTAAAGATATCGTAAAATGATAGATTGGACGTTTAGCAAAACAATATACTAAGCATCGTGCAATAATACAAACTAAACTTCTTATAGAAAAGAGATTAAACATCTAGAAAAATGACATAATAAACAACTCAAAATTTGGAAATATAAATTTCTTATCAAATGACAAAATAAATGTCTCATAAGAATGACAGAGTGAACATCTTACAGAAAATCAGAATAATTAGTGGACAACATAACAAACCAAGACATCCTATGAAAACCACAGATCTAAATATTTGACGGCAACCATTCTAGCCTTCATGCATATCATTACACCATATATTGCATAAACAAAACAATATCGCATAAAATTATGAAAAAAATTGAAAATGAAACAAACCTATAAAATGATAGACGCTCAAGCAACCCAAAACATTTAAATGACCAACCAAGCTTAAATATAAGGTTTGTTGATTTTTTGTTTTTAGCCAATGATATTTAGTCTAATTTGTCTTTGAGATTATGTGAACAAAATTTCAACATGGATTATTTTATAATATTTGTAACAATTAAAACTATAATATTATAAAATTAAAATGGGCATCAAATTTTAAAAAAAGGTTTTTCATTAATTATAAGCATTAGTTCACTAAAGTAAATTTACACACCCTAAGCAAAATACAAGAAATGCAAACATTTATAGACAATTTCATCCCATCAGTCCTTGCATTGCTCTTGCCATTATCTTTTGATGATTTCCTCCTCCAATAGATTTTCAAAATTATCTTTTTTCCACTGTACGCTCAAGTTAGTTGGTGGAAGACTTTAAAACATCTACGAAGATCAATAAATTAATTGATAAGTCATTTATGTATTCATTTGATCAAATCCATATGGACCTGGAAACCCTAATGAAGGATTAAGTTGCATTTTCATAGTTTAAGTCTTAATAGGTCTTTTTTTTAATTAAGCATGATAAATTTCTAGATTAAATATGGTCTTAAAAGGTCTTGTTTTGATTAAGCATGAAAAATTTGTAGAATGAATATCTTCCATATCTAGTAGGCCTCTTATTGTTACACGACATCATATAAATGATGGTTCTCCTTGAAACCCCTAATTTGACCATAGAAATAATTGAATTAAGCCCTCCAAACCTTTGATTTCATTGAATTACTACTTATCCATATCCTTTAAATTGATTATTTTAATATTTTTTCTTCAACATCTTTTTGCATCTACTTAGGGGAGAGATTTATTATCTTAATAGATATGCACATTTGTTACATAAAACCATTACACTTACTCCTTAAAAAATAAAAAACATCATACCTAAATTTGAAAAAGAAAAGAAAAGAGTAAGGGTTTATAAACAATTGGCTTCTATACATGATCCATATAATGCTTTGAGGTATTATATATCATAACCAACTTAGCATCATTAAAGTATATAATCGTATGGAAGCACACCCACACATAAGATCAATGATTCTGCATTTTGGGACTTCAACACAAAATCTCCAATCGTGGTAAACCATTAATGATAGTATACCTCATCAATCATGGGAGATTTTCCCTTGTAATATTAAGTACTTGTGACTATAGACTATAGATATTAGACAAAATCAAGCTAATTATGAACTAGATTTGTTGCCACAATAGTTTGTCTCTAAAATATCTCTTATCTTTTCCTACTTAGTGCTTCTCTTGGTGGATTTGGATTTCTCACAACTTTATGATTCTTTCCATGCTTTATCTCCTTACTTAACTTAATAAGTCTACATTTATACGTAAGTTTTTCTTTTCCCTTGAAACTATGCAATCTAAATCCACATATATAACTCAAAAAAAAAAGCTTTCAATTAATAAATAAATATTATAGGTCTGCAGTCATTAAGAGAGAGAAGAAAACATATAAGTCTATTCATTAAAAACTCTTAACCTTCGACAACAACCCGCTATAGAGGAAAATTATACCAACATCTCTTTTGGTTCTTCAGTCATCCAAAGGTGTATATTCCCATTTTGCCTGGATCTGTTATCATAAGTGATATCATTTCCACTTTTTTGAGAAAACTGATTTTTGAGTATCTAGGCATGGTTAGAAATTCTAACATTTGAAAACAACTCTTTGATGATATCCCACTGAGCAAGAGGTCTACCTCACTTGCTTAGGGCCTTTGCTTAACTAGATAATAGGCCATTAAACTTATCCTTATTGATAAATTGAGGTTATATTATCACTACATAGGCCTAAAACTCTATTTACTACCATCTTTTCAAGAGAAGAATAAACTTCATCTTATAATCATCCATTCTCCTAGGAGGATTTCCTATTTAATTCCCATGTTAGGTTTTAAATTTAGACTATACAATATTGAAAACTTCCCTATAGGCCTTAATTGATGTAGGAATCTAAATAAGTCCACACTTGGTTCTTGATTTCCTAAATGAGAAACTATTAGGAAGCCTGCTACAAAATATGAAAATGATGTTACAGTTAATCTAAGCTTAGACTTGTCTCTCTCAACAACTTGACTAAAAAATCATTAAGTGATAACCTCAAGTCAAACCTAAATTTTTCGTGATAAAAACTTCTCTCACTAAGTCTACAAAAGCATTTTTTATTATGGGCTTATGGCTTTCAAATCACCACAGACATCAGGATGTTATCATCTAATCTTATATCTGTTTTAAAGTAAAAATTCAAGGTAAGTTCACATGCAAAATGAACAAGGGTATTTATAGAAAGTAGACAAATAACTAATATTATTCAATAATATGAGACATTTGTTCCAAGAACACAATACCTCGTTTTCTATTAAAATTTTTACAATCAAATAAGAGTTTTCATTCATCAAATATAATTTAAAATATGTGTTAAACATGGATTAACACATGGATTAGTTACCAACCTCTAAGGCATTTATTTGAAATCCTTCATTGTAAACTTGACAAGAATGTGATCACATCCTATATTCCATTTAAAATCTAATAATTACAAATTGCAACTATCTATTAACTATAAAGTTGTTACCTAAGCCTCCTTGTTCTAATTTCAACTGGATTAACTTGAGTTTAAACGGGGTTTAAAACAAATGAAAAGAAAAGACAAAAGGTTGGCTGACAAATTGACAAAATGAGCACAACAACATATTTGACTTAATATGATAGAAAATGCTACAAGTCTCACTTTGTTCATATTGTTAGCTAGTTTAATCTAAATTATCACAACTAATTTTCAAATTTAATCAATTTGGCAAACACTTTCTTAAAGCAGTTCCAAACTAACTGTTATGACAAATATACTAGTTTACAAGTAATAAAGTGAAGTATTTTTTGGATTTTGGATGTCCAACCTACGAAAAAATAACGGAAGTACTAGGTCATTCAGTTTATAATTATCTAGAGAGCTCAAGATTGCAAATTATGAAGGTTAGAACCACTAATTAAACCAAATATTTCCAATTAATGTAATGAAATTCAAATTTTCTTAAAGATTATCAAATTGAATAATTAGCTAAGGCTTAGGCTTTCAATACTTTAATTGAGTTATGAAAAGTTTAGAATGCCTAATCTAGGGTATCTTCACCGAATCAAGACAAAGCTATGGTCAAGTTAATGCCTTTTTTCTAGCATTCCTAGTTTATGGTTTGTCCACCTATAGATATAAAAAGTAGGCTTAAAGTTCAAGAAGTCTAATCTTAAATTTTCATATTTTAAGACTAGTACCCTCATGATTAATTAAAGTTTGATCATTCATTTATTAAAATCATGCTATTTATTGATTTTTTTTCAATGATTAAATTAGACAACAGTCGGATCCTTAATCATTTATTAACTTTATCTTAAGTGACCAAGATAAGATAAGCCTTAAGCATTTAAAATAAAAGAATATTATCATCCAACATGTAATAGAAATTCAATCAAATAATTTAATAACCTGTCCTCGTCCTTCGCAAAAATTTAGATTAAAACCTCATATATATCAAAGAATAATCAAATTTAACCCTAAACAAAATGTTATTGAATATATGTAAAAGAAAGAGTATGAAATAAGTGATTTAAGGGTTTAGATTAAACCAAATGAAGCTCCAAACTATTATAAAGCCTTCAATCATGTGTACAAACTCCTGAAATCCTTAAAAATAACCTGAAAATAACAAATGCAAGGCTGGATAATGAAACAAAAAAAGAAAAACCTAACCTAAAGAAAAAAAAAAAGAAAAATCTAAGCTAAGATTTGATTTTGACAGTCTAATCTCAGTTCTTAATTTACAAAAATGGGGTTCTTTGGCTCAATATATATGTCTACTACAAGTCAAAGGCAAGTGGAGCAAGTTGTAGCCAATAGGAGTTGAAAAT
Source organism: Pinacopodium congolense (assembly GCA_028565735.1). Classification (NCBI taxonomy): domain Eukaryota; kingdom Viridiplantae; phylum Streptophyta; class Magnoliopsida; order Malpighiales; family Erythroxylaceae; genus Pinacopodium; species Pinacopodium congolense. The sequence continues at coordinate 2,255 of JAOXYD010154793.1, read as the reverse complement.
ATAGCTAAAAATTCATGACAAGTACTTAAACAGCACTTAAAAGAGACTTAAGTGACGTCATTTAGATACCCACATTTAGCTCCCTAAATAGAATTAAACATCGGTTTCAGAAGCTTAAACATGGGATGATTCAAGACTGTCGTTTAACTCTTAATTTGATCCAAACTTCATATTTTTCTTGATTTTCATTGCAATTAGGGGTTAATATGAAAATTAAACAAATTTAAACACAAATTTAACAATTAATTGTCCAAATAGGGGTAAATTTATCAAATACCATGAAAACATTATCAATTTCAAAGCAACATATAATCATAGGGAAAATAGTCAATTCATCAAACACCATCATTGAAAACTTTTTCATTAATAATTTAATTATTAAACAAATCCTTAAGATGTTATATGATTAATCAAGCATGGTAATTAACAATCAACTTAAGATAACTTCATATTTCTTCAAACATCAACTTAAATTGCAAGTCATTTCCATCTATAAAATGAATATACACAAAGCAAAATGAATCATTTCTTTAAAAAAATCACATCTTTTAATCATCGAGCACCAAATTTAAACCTAATTGTGAGCTTTTAGGGCTTGGTTGAGAAGTCATTCAAGCTTTTTACACAAAGATAAATATTTTATCGTGAACATTCCTGATTACACAATTGAGTCACTTCACATCAATTGACTACTAACACTACTCTTTAACTTCAATCAATTAGTCCGAAGCCAATAAAGTGAATGAAACTTGCACAATTTTTAACTTTTTAAGCACACTTTTTCATTTTCTTTTCTTTTTAATTCCTTTTTACATTATTTTTATTTTGAATTAAATAATATGATAAATATGTTTAAAATAAAACACAAATTACTTTAGAATATGCAATTTAAACATGGAAAATCATAATGCTCACATTAGGTATCCAAAGTTCATTTGTTAATTAACATGATTAATTAATAATATAACATCTTAAATCATCAAAACAATCGAAATAAAAAGGAAAATTCTTGATGATATGCATCAAAATAAAAAAAATCCACAAATAATAGATTATCTTTAAAAGGATGATAAAATGATAAACTTGCGGACAAATAAACATAAGTATGACAACAATCTTTCCCTCCCCCATACTTAAATTGAACATTATCTTCAATGTTCATAAAATCAAAAAGAAATCACATCATGGGAGAAAAGGAACAAAAACCACCTAGATATGAATGATAATATCACTTGATGATCTATTAAAGTGCACATTGAAATTCAATCATTGATTGCAACATATTTAAATTGATAAATAGAAAATAAAAATAAAAATGATAATAATAACACAAGCCATACTTCGTAGATATAAATATCGCATCAAGTACAAAATGGAGTCAAAATACATTTGTATAGCCAAAATACACGAGAAGCAACCAAAATACAATTGAAAAGAACATAAATACAACTAAAAAAGAAACACACTGAAAGCAAATAACAAAAACCCAAGTCTATGAATAACATGAGTAATCCATAAATAACTAAAAATTAGGAATTTAACCCTAGGATTCTAGACAAACTATACATTGGTTAATCTGGTCAATCTGCCGATCTATGTAATCTATTTGAGAACTAAGTTCAGAAAATCAGTTGCTATATGAGTCTCAATCCTCAATAAAATAACCATCCAATCATTAGAGGGTGACTTAAAAGGACCAGATTATTAGTTATTGGAGGGGACCTATGTACACTCAGAGTGGCCTCAGAGGAAGCCTCTCCAATACCATCCTTGGGAGTTGGCTCAGGGATAGGCACTGGAATATACAAATTGTCTACTTGCTCACCCACCTAAAGTGGCCTTATAATGGTATTACATCATTCACCTCTAACTTAACCATATAACCATAGCTTCAAATTAGAACAGGAGATGGTGGAAGAAGTACTAAGGGCTCAACTACCGCCTCACCCTCAAAAGAAATATCTACTTTTTGAAAGATCCGTGTGAGCAAGCACAGGAAATAGAAATTTTTGTTCTAGTAAGTGAATCTAACCATATTGTGCATGCTCTGGAGAATAAGCCCAACAAGTGATAAGCCCACTATGACATCTAATCTGTAAAGCATCTTGCATAAATATATATATATATATATATATATATATATCAACATAGCTAATCTTGTTAAGTGCACTAGCTCTTAGAGTCACGTTAACACTTAACAGTGTTATAGTAATCCTATCCCTAACATTCAGCTGATAGGTAGGGTATCCTCATCA
>JAOXYD010154774.1:0-10409 GCA_028565735.1 Pinacopodium congolense | reverse complement strand
TTTAGTCTGTAACACCAAAGCTAGCCATTAGAGTCTGGACACACAATAACAGCCTCTAGGTTCATCAACGACGCTGTTAATAGATGAACAGCTTGTCATTGAGGATGCTGGAAATAAGGAATATAACGGCACCCTTAAGCCCGTAATTTAAGGATAAATAGCCCGCTGTTTTATGTCTAGAAAACATGAAAAATAACTCCAAATCAACTCAAAAACTTTCCCAACAAATTCCTAACATTAATTAAGACTTTAAAATAGTTTTAAAATATAATTCAAGGCTATTTGAATCATCAAAAGAATTCAATTTATTCAAAACATAAGAATTTCCTTGATTATGAAAACTTTTCATTTTAACCAACTTTAAAACCTTTTCAATCAATTGATAAATCATAAATTCACAATGCAATTATACTTAAACAAAGTCAGTCATATATAACCAACATGTAAACAATATTTCTATGCACTTAAACATATCGATAAACATACATGAAATCAATTTAACACATTTAAACTTAATTAAACAACATTTAGCCTATAAGCTATTCTAAATCAATTCCTAATATGAAAAAGACATAATCAAATTCATTTGATCACTAAAACCATAATTGAAATCCTAAATGCCTCTATGCAAATATGATCATGCAAATATGAGATTCCTTTTCAAGCATTGATTAAGAATCAAGTTTAGGACACTTACATGTTAAGCCTTTTTCCTAAACTCTTTTTAAACTTAATCTCTTTAAGCTTTTGATCTTCAAGCTTCTCTTGATCTTCACGCTTGGTCACTTGATCTATCATCACTTGAGATTTATCATTTGATCCTTGATATCCAAGCTTTTGATCATATAATACTTGAGCTCCTCTACCTTAGCTCCCCAAATATGATCTTGCATTTTAAGCATTTACCTATCTTAATTACATATCAAAACTCAATCATTAGTAATAATAATGTTTTGTCATTATCAAAACACATGATTGAAACCACCTTAGTTTAACACTTTGAAAACGAGCTTTGGTTATGGAATGACCTTAACTAGCATCTCCCTTGATCTTGATTCCTCTTCTAGTTAAACTACTTGTTTAACTTGGGTCATTAAATTACGGATGTAGGCTTTAAAATTATTGAATTTTGTTTTTGATGCAGATATGGTCTATCTTAATAGCTCTGTCAACCTCGATTCATCTTTCTGCAGTGATAGTTCCCTAATGAAGGTTGCACAAAATAAGTCAAATCCATCCATGATAAGTTATAGATGTTGTTGCAATGGTTTTTAGAAGCCAACCCATCAATCCTCCACATTTCGACTGAAACTTTTTAGTCATCCTATCACTGATAGTCTAATCATGAACTATTTTGCCAATCCATTACGCTCACTAATTGCACTTTAAAACTTCTTACCTAGATTGATAAAATATTTTTTATAATTAATCATAAAAATAAAATAAAAACAAAAAAGGAAAATGGTTAGTATAACAAAGAAAAAAAATCTTTTAATAATTTCAACCCTCCTTAATAATAGTGTTAAAAAATTGATGCATGCTGGGCATATGAAAATTTTTGCGTTGGTTAGGTGACTTTAAAAGTGTGGATGATTTTGTAATGATTTTATTTTGAAAACCAATAGAAATAAGGCAAGTGCACATATTTCAAAAGTAATATAATGGAGTAAATTTCAGACTTTAACTGTTGATCTCATAGGGAAAATGTTGCTTAATTATTAGGTTGATTAGATTCCAATTATTTAGGAAAAATGTAGATAATTTGATAAAAAAATCTGAAAATTGCTTAAACTAGAGTACTTTGGCTTAAACAATCCAAAATTAATTTTTAATTGTTTCTAAAAAAATTTGAAAATTTCCAAATGTGTAAATTAATTAAGGATTAGATGATTGATGATTTAATTAAGCTTTAAAACACATTTAAAGTCTAATTAAAGTTCTTCACAAAATCAAGACAAAGTCTAGAACAATAATTCAAAGAAAAATAGACAGCGTGGCTAAATTTTATATGGTTACGAATTTTCTTGAAATTTCTGGCCTCTTTTGAATATCTTGTTCTCTCTAACCACACCTCATTTATTAGAATTTGAGCAAACATTCAAACAAAAAAGAACTAGTTCGAATTTAACAACTTCCTCATTTGTTACGAAGGTTTTGAAGAAGCATTAAAGAATGGTTGAGTCCTTAATATAGTGTTCCATCATTTGTTCATATCCAAAAACTTAATGTAATAAAAAAAAGTGTTAAGATGTTGAACATGTTGAAAATAATTCAAAATTTGAATTATCTTTGACTAAGTCTTTAGGTAAATAATTGATAATTCCTAAATTTTTTAAATATTTTATTTTTATTTAATTTACTTAGTATCGTATCTTTTTAATTTAGTTTTTTTTAATTTATTAGTATTTAAAAACCTATTTAAAAGAATGTTATTTCACTTTATCGATAAAGAAATTTACATTATATTATTCTTTCCGTATAATTATTTTCTTCTATTTTATCCTATTCATGTAAGTTCTACTCTACCACAAATATTATGAATTCTACACTTAAAATTACCAACATAGTACCAGAGCCCTTAATGATCTGAAAAGGCCTATGAGTAAGTAGAAAATTAAAATCATAAACCCTCATGGCTTCCAATAATACATTAGTTCTCTCATCTTTAATTTTTAAAGGTGAAAATTATCAAGTGTAGGCTATCAAGATGAAGGCTCATTTGAGAGGTCTCATTTTGTGGCAGTGAATTGGAAATGAAAGAGAAATACAACCTTTGGTAACAATCTAACGCTCAATTAAATTAGAACTCATGAAGAAGAAGAAGCAAAAGCTCTAAGAGCATTATCTTTAATTCATGTTGCTGTCTCATAATCAATTTTTACAAGAATTATGTCTTGTGAAACATCAAAAGAAGCGTGGGACAAGATCACAAAAACATACATGAAAAGTGATAAAACCAGACAAATGCAGATTCTAAATTTGATGAGGGAGTTTGAAATTCTAAGTATGAAAGATAATGAGTCCATTAAAGAATATGTAGACAAACTCATGGAAATTATTAACAAAATTTAGTTTCTTGGTGAAGATTTAACAGACCTAAGGATTGTAGAGAAAGTTTTGGTGAGCATTTTAGAAATATCTGAATCCAAGATCTTTTCTTTTGAAGATTTAAAGGATTTAACTAAAATTTCTTTAATTGAGATTATTCATGTTTTTAAGGCTCAAAAACAAAGAAAAACTATGAAAAAGAAAGAATATAACAGATGGTTGAAGGAACGCATCTAGTTAAATTTTCAAAGGGAAAAGAAAAACTTCCTCAATGTAGCCATTGTAAGAAATACGGTAATGAAGAGAAAGACTTTTGGTATAAGGGAAAGTTTCAATGTTTTAAGTATAAAAGATTTGGAAATCTACATAAAGATTGCAAAGTTAAAAAGGAAGAACAAGTAAATATGGTGGGGACAGCTGAAAAAGAAACACTCTTTTTAATTAAACCATGAAAAGTGCCATACACCAAGAAAACTAGTTTTTTGAAGAGATGGTGCTCTAATAAATGAAGAAATTTGTTTTTTTTGGAGAGATAGTGCTCCAATTGGAAGTTGGTGAGAAAGTGCATTAAAAGGTTGGTGAAAAGTGCATCAATATGATGGTGAGAAAGTGAATCATACAGTAAATAGAAAGTGCTTCACAAATTTAAAGAAACATGGAAAGAAGTACTCCATAATGTTTGAAGATATTTTTGTTAAATTTTGAATTAAGAGAGAGTATTGAAAATAATTCAAAATTTGAATTATTTTTTACCAAGTATTTAGGTAGTAGTTGATAATTTCTAAATTTTCTAAATATTTTATTTTGATTTCGATTATTTAGTATCGTATCTTTTTAATTTAATTTGTTTAAATTTACTAGTATTTTAAAGCCTATTTAAATGCATATTATTTCACTTTATAGATGAACAAATTTAGATTTTATTATTCTTCTTGTAGCTTTCTTTTCTTCTATTTTATCCTATTCATATGAGTTGCACTCTACCACAAATATTATGAATTCTACATCTAAAATTTCCAAAAAAATAAAATTATGACAATACTTTGCAAAGTTTGAATGTACTTAAAAAAAAAAGTGTCAGGGCCTTACTTTATAACAATCCTTCGAATTTAGCTCTATGAAATTAGGAGAATTCTCTTTTTTGCCTTATAACCAAACTTTAGAGCATCATGTCTTCCTATTACAAAAAAAAAAAAGAAGATAAATTTGGTTCAAAGAAAGGGACACTGACTCCTCTTTTTCAATTCTATTATATTCAAAACCAATGTTTTTTTCCCTTGAACGATGACATAGGCTCCTTATTTCACAACCAACTTGATCTTTCCAACATTGCTTTCAATTACTATAAAAAATCTTTACGCACTAAGAAATACCTTTTATTCTCCAAAACTTTTCAAATTGTTAGTGCCTAACCTTCATTAAAGGATTTTCTATCCCATTCTATTTCATTTCATGAAATCAAGGGCTGCCTCTTCAATTTTGAACCTTCTAAAGTATCGGATTTAGATGCTCTCAATGCTTTTTTCTTTTAGATGTTCTAGAACATAATTGGAGAATCATTGATAGTTATTATTGAAGATTTTTTCTAGAATTACATACTACTAAAAAAGATGAAATTTCATTCATATTATTCTCAAAATTTTTAATCCATCTTGTTGATAACTTCAAAATCGTTTCATGTTGATTTCAAAGGTAGTAGCTAGAAGGATAAAAAAAGCACTACCTTCACTGGTGAGTTCTTCCTAATGTTGTCTTGTAATATGAAAACAAATGTAGCAATGGAAGAATAGGAAAACGTTTAAGTAATTTTAGTAAACGATGAGTTTATTGATGCTAGAAAAAATAAAAATAATCCTGTTTTTTATAGTTGAAGTAGGCTTATCAATTACAAAAATCAAGCAATATCAATCTCTACTCAAGATTTCCCAATAAGCATTTAAATAAGCAGCTCCTAGGCATCTTATTTTACGATCTAGACTCTAAGATACACTAATCTAAATTACTATCTAACTAAATTGCAAAACATAAACAATCTCAACAAACATAGATAATAAAAATATTTTGAATTATCCAACAACTCCTCCCCCCTGCCCTGGCTAATTTAAAGGTTGTACACCCATCATAAATCAAAATTTCTTGTACCTATTCTCTTATAAACTTTTGTGAGAATGTTTGTAGGTTGGTCATCAATGTTGAGTAGGCTAACTCTGCTTCTCCTTTTGTAACCAATTCTCTAATGAAATGAAGCTTGGTTTTCATATGCTTTATTCTTCCTTGTCGGTCAAGATCTTTGGATATTGAAATTTTTGACTTATTGTCACAAAACACTCTGGTTGGATTTTTTTTCCAAGTTTAAATCTTTTAAGATCCTTTTCAGTCAAACTACTTAACAAGTCGTAGATACAATTATTGTATACTATACTTGAAAGAGCAATATTTTGCTGCTTCTTTGATGACCAAGAAATTACACTTGAACTAAGGCTAATATTATAACCTATTTTACTCCTCTTATCTTTTGCATAAGTAGCCCAATCACTATCAATAAATGTAGTAGGAGTGATAGGATTAGCTCTTCAATATAGAATGCTATAATATCAAGTCTCTTACACATATCAAAGAATCCTTTTGGTTACTCTAAGATATAGCTTACTTAGACTATGCGTAAATCTTAAAATAAGACTGACATTATAAACAATTTTTGGTCTTGTATTTGTGAGATACATAAGCCCTCCAATAATCCTTTTGAAATGTTTTCCACTCACCCTTTCAATACCATCATTAAGATGCAATTTCTCATTCTCATTCAATGGTGAATTTGCAGTCTTGCAATTCTACATGCCATCTCTTTTCATCAAGTCACCTACATAATTCCTTTAAGAGATAAATATACCATTTGAATCTTATAGGACTTCAATATTAAAAAAATGATGAAAAAACCTTAAGTTAAACTTTTCAAAAGACTGTATCATTTATTCTTAAAATTCCTGCACCATTAAAGCTAATTTCACAGTATAGATTATGCCACCAACATATAAACATACAATTAGAAAATTAGCATTATGTTTCTTCATATAAAGACTTGGCTCACTTACACTTTGTGAGAAAAATAGGAGTTAATCTTGTTATACCATGCCTTTGACACTTGCTTAAGCAATGTAAGGCTTTATGTAGCTTGTTCATCTTCTATTCAACTCCTTTAATAGCAAAACCTTATGGTTGCTCTACATATACATCTTCCTAAAGGTCACTATTAAGGAATGTAGAGTTGATGTCTACTAATAAACCTCCCATCCATTGTAAGCATCCAAGGAAAAAACTGTTCTGATGGTATCAAAACGAACAATTGATGAAATTTTTTTAGAAAAATTGATATCTATTACTTAAGAGTATCCTTTAGCTACTGGCTAGGCTTTGTTTCATTATAAGGATCCATTATAGTTGATTTTGGATTTATAAATCCATTTAACATTAATTACCTCCTTCCATTTCCATTAAACTCCATGTCATGTTCTTCTCAATAGCTGCAATTTCTTGTCCCATGACTTGCACCCATTCTTTCCTTCCAATTGCATCTTCAAAACATTTAGGTTTCATTGCAACATAAGCTTCCTTTATTGAAGCATAAATTTCAGTAAGACTTTTAGTTTTTTGTGGTGTAGAATCTGCATCATAGGCTGTCTTTTCTTCTTTAGATTCTCATTTCTAAGCTTCACTCTCATTAAAAATAACATCAAGATTAACATTTAGCTTGTTGGTTACAGGATCAAAATAGCCTATACCTTTTGGTTTCATCACTATACCTAAGAAATATACATTTAATACTTTTATCATCAAGTTTACTTCTTAATTCAGCTGGTATAAAAGTATAATCAATCAAAAAAATGTTCGTAATTGACTTACATTTCGTCTTATACCATACCAGGCTTCATAAGGAGTCTTATATTAAACTTCATATGCAGTCTTATATTGACCTACTTGGGTTGGTGATCTATTGCTCAAGTCTATTGCAGTAGCCATAGCTTTATCACCGAATTTTTTTAGCAACCTTTTCTTATTTAACCTGCTCCTTGCTACTTTAATAATGGTTCTATTATTGCACTCTACCACTTTATTTTGTTGTGGTGTATAACTTGCTATTTTCTATAGTTGAATATCATGAAAGCTGTAGAAATTTCTTTATTTAGTAGATAAAAATTCACCACCTTGATCAGTTTGAAGTGTCATAAGATACTATCCACTCTCCTTCAATGAATAAACCCATATTATATTTGAAAAATCATCTACAAAGATTAAGAAATACTTACTTCTATTTAAGGAAGAAATTTGCAGAGGCCTACATATGTTAACATGAATTATCATTAATGGTTTTGCCACCCTCCTTACTTTACTTATAGGAAATTTATCTCGATGATATTTCCTATAAAAAATGTTTTACATAACTTCCTACCACCTTTTATAATAGGAAAACTAGAAACCATCTTCCTTTTATGTGAAAATCCAAGCTACCAAAGTTAAGATGATCATATCTCTTATGCCAAACTACGCAATCGCCAGACAATATAGAATAGGCATTAACACTTAGTTTTGATAAACCAATCATAAACATCTTGTTTGTAGTCATTTTAATTGAGTACACCAAATTCATGCTTCCTTTATAAAAATTTTTACATTCGTCATTTTCAAATATCAAATAATACCCTCTTCTTATTAATTGACCCAAACTAAGTCTTTTGAGCCAAACCAGTATCATACATAACATTATGAATAAGTTTCCTTTTAGAATTTTACATTAAAATAATAGTCCCTATACCACATACCTAATATAGTTGTTATCAATTACTCTAACTTGTGTTTTTATGGATTCATCAAAATCAAAAATTAAATCCTTATTACTAGTCTTGTGATGTTGAATCCATTGTCAAGATACCAAACATCCTGCATGGCATTAGTATATGTACTAAAGGAACTAAGAAATAAATTCTCTTCTCTATTCTTTTCCTTGTGGAAGTTTACTTGATCATTAACCTTTTGTAACAATTCTTCTTAACATGGCCATATTTCTTATAATAATAGCATTGAGTAGCTTTTCTTTTACCTAAATCATCTTTGTACCAACAATCCTTATTTTCATGATTAGTCCTTCCACAACACGTGCAAGAAAATTAATTATCTCCATGATTAGTCTTACATTGTTGGTATTTGTTATTATTTCAAATTCAACCTTAACCATGGCCTTATCCACATCCACAACCTTTATCATGTGTTGAGCTTCCTTGGCCATGATTAGAATGACCAATTGCTCCACTATCTTACCTTATTTATTTATTGGTCTCCAATTTGAATGTTTGTTGCATCGAAGTTTTTGTTGGCTTATTCAATCATTGCTTATGTGCTTTAAGCGAACCCATCAATTAATGAAAGGTATAATTCCACAAATCCTTTGAGTCTTCAATACTTATGATAACATGATCATATTTCTTAGGCAAACTTCGAAGTATTCTTTCCACAACCTTTTTTTTCGTCAAATCTTCTCCAAGGGATCTTGTTTTATTGATGATTAAAGATGCCTTTGAAAAGAATTCTTAAATTGATTTAAAAGCCTTCATGCTTAAGTTCTCGAATTCTTGATGAAAACCTTGTAGTTTCACTTGTTTGAACTTATTTTCTCCTTGGTACATTCTTTGAAGTGCATCCTAAGCCTCCTTTGTTGTTTTTAATTATAAATTTAGAAAAAATACTTTCATCGATGAAGGAAAGTGAATTGGCATCTTTCTTTCATTTCTCCTGCAAATCATTCCAATATGCCGTTGTCATCCTTATACCTTCCTCTTCTTTAGTAACTTGATATCTATTCTCTAACAAGTCCCATGGATCTGAGAGATAAGAACCGTCTTCATCTTAATGCACCAAACCTAGTAGTCTAAACCCGTAAATACAAGCAAATTTTGCGTTTAACTTGCTACTAAAATTGTTGTCATCCTTTAGCTCTAATATAAACAATGTTGTCTTGTAATAAGAAAAAAACTATAGCGATGGAAGAATAGGAAAACATTTTAGTAATTTTAGTGAATGATGAGTTCATTTATGCTAGAAGAATCAATAACAAACCTGTCTTTTATAGTTTAAGCGAGCTTATCAATTACAAAAATCAAATATCAATATCTAGTATATATTTCCTAATAATCATTTAAATAAATAACTCATAGGCATCTTATTTTAATAGTTATACTTTAAGATATTACACTCCAAAATACTCTCTAAATTTCAAAATACAAATAATCTTAACAAACATGTATACTAAAAATATTCTAAATCATCCAACACCTAAATCACCTTCATCCCCCTTTGAAGCATTAATTTTAGCTTATTTCTTGCTAAAAAATGCTCAGATATCTTTATAAAAGGTCATGAATGCAAAGATTCCTCCCATAAATTAAATATTCAAAGACATTTGACATCCTTAATTTAGATTTGTCTATGCATTCTAAGCATTCTTAAAGTATTTGGATTTTCAAATGAATTCATTTTTTAGATTGAATAGTATAGCAACATGGTCTACTTCAACAATGAACACATTATGCTATTCAAAGGTAAAAGGAGATTACGATAAGGGGACTTCCATTCACCATCTTTATTTATGCTTAAACAATAAGTTATGTTCATTATTCTAAAGGGCTTCATCTCGGATTCAATATACTTAAATATCACTTCAGATGTTTCAAGATAAAATTGTTTAACCTCTCGTTTAAAGACAATCTTCTCTTATTTTGTTATGAAGAACCCTTTATGGAGTCTATTCTCATTTATATGCCCAAGACATTTGCTAAGTTATTAGGAATGTCACTTAACTTTGGCTAGTATTATCTCAACTAATTGTGATCATTTAGTAATTACACTTTTGGATGCCGCATGATCCAAAATATGTATCTACCCCTTTATCTATTTTTGGATTCCCATCTCCTTAAGCATGCTTCCTTTTAAGGTTTTGCACACTTGTTTTAACAAATTAGGAAATCATTTGACTAATGGAATGCCAAATAGTTGTGTCACATAGGTTGCTTCACTTTGGGGAAAATCAGTGATTGTAAGACCACATAAGTATTGATCCTCTCATTTTATTTTATTAAGAAGAATACTAACATCTACAGAGAAATCAATGCCTAATTTCCTCTACGTAGGGGCTATTCAAAAAAGCTTTTAAAATGAGTTATGGTTTTTGGTTTTTCTAAACATAAGAATAAAAAAAAAGCAGCACAGAAACTGAAATACAACATAAAACTAAAAAAAAAACACAAAATCCAATACAAAAACATAAAAATCACAACTAAAAACTACAACTAAAGGCTAAATAAAACGACCCC
>JAOXYD010154763.1:0-10409 GCA_028565735.1 Pinacopodium congolense | reverse complement strand
TCTAATATGCATCATTATGAGATGATTGTGCAATCTTAAATAAATTATGCCCATTTTTTGTTACATGTACATTTTTGCTATCCTTTGACCTAGATGCATATATGAATGCATCATTGTTCTTCCTGGTATGCAATTTTGATGAAGATGCAATATTCATAAAGGATGACCTAGCATAAGCTTTTGATGATGATGCTCCATTATCAAATGAGGGCTTAGGCAAAATTTCATGATGTAAGCTTTTGCCCTTTACAAAAATAGTTTTAGCATCCTTTGAAACATTTGCATCAACATAGCCTAAACCATGCTTATCATTAGAACTCTTTTAGCCTCCTAGCATGCAATCTAACTTCTCTTTGCCCTTTATATATGTAGACAATGATTCCTTAAGGGCTTCTACTTCCCTCTTTAAAGATTTATTTTCATGTAATAATTTATGATCACTATTATGCAAGCCAACATCCACACTCTTAGAATATAGCATGGCATTCATTTCATTTTTTAATCTCTCAATTTATATCATGCATGCATTCTTAGATTCTAATGCATCGTGCATTTCAATTTTCAACTTCTCATTCAAATACAAACAATCATCTAATTCCTTTTGCAAAAAATCATTCACATTCACTAATCTATCATTCTCAATCATACAATCATTAGAAACAACATTTACACTCTTAGGTTCTAAAACATGCAAATCATTCTTTAATTTCTCAATCTCTACTGTAAAATCATTTAACAACTTCTTGCATTCCTTATACTTGGAAGAAAGCTTCTTCCTTTCACTTTAAGAGCTTGTGGAACCTTAACCAATTCATCAAATGAGATTTCATCAAATTCAACATTATTTTCATTCTCATCATCATTAGAGTTAGAGAGTACCTTATTTCTTTCCTTTTGAACATTTCACGATGATAGAGTTTCTTCCACAAAAACTACTAGGCATTCATTTTGAACTTTTATTTCTTCTTCATTAACTTCCTCCACTTCCTTAAATTCTTCTTCATCAATGTCTTTTACATAAATTTGCTCCGACATACACAAAATCTGAAAAGAAAATTTGCACATATATACTTTATCAAAAACTAACCTATCTAATGCCTCAAGAAGAATATGCATGGCTTTTTCATTTAAGGAAACAACTTTTTCTTCATTTTAAAGTCCATGAGTGCCATTTGAAATAAAATCCCATAAATAAAAATCTTGACCTATAAGAAAGAATTTCATTTTAATTTTCCCATTAAAGAAAGTCATTTCTATTAAAAATTGGTGGCTTATCAATTTAAAAACTCACTTAACCAAAACAAATTGTCATGTTTTATCTTTACTCAAAATTTTGTTAGAAATTATGCAAATGTGAGACCAAGGCCCTGATACCAATTGTAAGCCCTATGACACCTAAGAGGGGGGAATTGGGTGTTTAAAAATTTCTTGCGGAATTAAAACAATTTCAACACCTTAGGCCAATTTTAATTATATGCAATCTCTAAACCAAAATCGACCTAAATGGAATATTATTCTTATGCCAATATCAATAAAACTTAAGCAATAATAAAACAAACACAAGGCATAAATATAAAAGAGATAGGAAAGAGAAGAACACTAAGATTTATAGAGGCTCGCTTACCCCAAAGATAGACTACGTACTCTCTCCAACTACTTGTTGAAAATTCACTAACAACAATCTTGGTTAAAGCCCAAGAGGAACCTTTACAACAATCTTAATTTAATGCCAAGAGGAATCTATACCAATGTTGTTCTAAGTCAACAATAACCTTTCAATCTTACTTTTCGTAAAGAGGGTAAAGAGTAATCCTTAACAACAATCTTTTTATAGCAAAGAGGAGCCTTTCCAATACAACCAAAGATTATAATTTTTTTCCTATAATGAAATCTCCCGATCCAAGCTCCCTTTAGCTTTAAACCAAGCTTATATAACTTATGATAACGTTGATCAAAATCAATACAAGATAAGGGCTCAAATACAACAAATGCAATATTGAATGTCAATGCACAATTAAGTCCTAATCCAATCCAATTCACATAAAAGGATGAACTCAATTCAAATATTCTTTATCTTAGGTGAAGAGTAACCTATCAAATGTATTTTAAAGGCAAAGAGTAGCCTATACTATAATCAATAAGCATCACAAATCAATTCCCCCAATTAATTCACTAAAACAAACCTTTAATGGTGTTTCTCTAATGTTCATGCAGTAAGACAAATTCTAAAAATTCTAGAAGCAAACCATAATTATAACAAGCCTCCAAACATTTCAATAGATCATAAAAAATCAAATTGATCCAGTAAAAACATGACTAAACTATCAAATAATCAGATTAAACATTCAAACTTGTAATCTATCCTAAATATGTAGTCATAAAAATCCACCCTATAAATACACAAATTTAATCACCCAAATGATGCAAATTAAATGCAATAAGCCTACTGAAACATCAATCTATATGTTAACAATAAATTGCAGTATTAAAGTGTTAAAAAATAGATTAAAATCAAGAACAAAGTGAAGAATGTCAAACTTGGACAGTTTGGAGCACCTTGCAAACGTTAAGCTCAAACAAATAATATAAAGGCTTAAAAATCAATACAAAAATATTAGAAACCTCCTAGAACCTTAACTAAACTGGAAAAATAAAAATTGTCAGCTTAAAAAATGAGTTTAAATATCAAATCGAAATTGAAAATAAAGCTACAGTGATAACACTTTAGTTTTGGGCAGTTTGTGTTCTTTAAGCTCAAACATATAATTTGAGTGCTTAAAAATTGAAGTAAAAGATCCTGTGTACTCTTGAGACCTTAAAAAAATGTGTATGATAAGTTTGAATCAATAAAAATAGTTTTGCTAGCTCAAAATTGATGAACTCAGAAGTTCAGAAAAGTTCAACCAAAACAGAGTGTTTTGGTTTATTGGACTTTGAAAGCTTGAAACAAACGAAATAATGAATCAAAAGTCAGCTAAAAATTATATGAGCTTCATCTATATCTAAACTAACTGAAAACATAAATTTTTCTATACAAAATATGAATTTAAAGCAGCAAAATCGTGATTAAGAGAAAGTTGTATAAAAAACAAAGAGAGCTTTGAATATTTGAGATATTTGATCTTGTAATTTCTTTTCTAAAGGTTCTAAACTTGTTAAAAATGTTTAGGAATGATATTTATAGTGTTGGAAGAGGTTTGGAGTTGTTGGAAATAAAAACTAACCGTTTGGGAGGTTTAAAAGCTGGTAAGACCGAAACCCCAAAAGTAGTAGTTAGAGTCTAGATGCACAACGACACCCTCTAGGTTCATTAACAGTGTTGTTAATAGATGAATAACTCACCATCGAGGATGTTAGAAATAAGGAGTACAACGATACCCTTGCGCTTTCCGCTTAAGGATCATTAATGTGCCATTTTGCCTATGGTAAACATGAAAAATAGCTCAAAACCAACTCCAAAACGTTCTAAACAAATTCCTAGAATTAACAACTTTTAAAGTATAATTCAAGGCTATTTAAATCATCAAAACATTTCAATGAATTCAAAATATAAGAATTTCCTTGATTATGAAAACTTTTCATTTAAACCAACTTTAAAAACTTTTCAAACAACTCTTAAACCTTCCATAAACCATAAATTCAAAACACAATTAGAATTAAACAAATTCAGTCATACATAACCAACACCTTAACAATATTTCATTGTACTTAATCATATCAATAAACATACATTAAATCAACACATCACAATTCAACTTAATTATGCAACATATAGCCTAAATTTCATTCTAATTCAATTCTTAATATGTAAAATCCACAATCAAGTTCAATTAATCACTAAAACCATAATTCAACTCCTATATGCCTATATGCCAATGATCAAGCAAATGAGAGAGCCCTTTTCAAGCATTGATTAAGATTAAGATGACTTATAACTTAAGACCTTTCCTAAGACTAACTAACTTGATCTTCTTTTCTTGATCATCAATCTTGATCTTCATTCTCACTCCTTAATGCTTGATCCATTCTTCATTATCTTCAAGATGACTCTTCTACCTTAGGCTCCACATATATGTCGTTACACTTTAAACGTCAACCTGAAATATAAAGATTTCAAAACTCAAACATTAGAGATAATAATGTTTTGTCATCATCAAAATACATGATTAGAACCACCTTGACTCAATAGAAAGTGTTAAATTAAGTTGGGAGATTAAACGTAGGTACAAAAAAAGAATGTTGGTCCTCATGACACTTAAAAGGGCGAAGAATTAGGAGCTTTAAAATTTTATCTTCTTAGTTATTGATCCAATGTTCATCAATTTTCTTAATTTGAAAGCTTAATCAATCGTCTAATTCAATTCCTGATTCACCAATTTCTCTTAAATTATATAGAAGCTAATTAACAATAATATAAACAATTAAAAAATTAAATAACTTATATGTAATGTTTTAAAAAATAAAGAGTAAGGGAAGAGAAAACATAAATGATTTATAGTGTTTCAAAGATATCCACTTTCTCCTACGTCTACTCCTCAACAAATCATATTGAGAATTTTTCACTATAAAAAAAGAAATACAACATTAGTACAAGTTTTTTTTTAAGGCTCAAGGATAACCTTTCACTTTTCTTTTTCTAAGTTCAAGAATAACCTCTCATTTTTCTTTTTTTTTTCTAAGTTTAAGAATAACCTCTCAACACTCTCATTTTTAATGGCTTAAGGATAACCACCTCACAAATTCACTCTTATTATTTCCAACCACACCCCCCTTAAATACATTTTCCTACAAACACTTCTCGTATGTGTCACTTGTTGATTAACCAAGGTGTTTATGGAGCTCACATACTTAAAAATGAATTTAATAATATTTTAACATAAACTTTATATCACCCACATAAAACTAAAAAAAATCACTAAAAACTTATAAACAAACCTCATAATACTTAAATCTTTTGTGTAAATTTTTTTAAAAAATTTTGGTTATAAAAATACATAAGTGATAGATATTTATAGCCTTCATAAGGCATCCTAACCATTTTATAAGGTTATAAAAGTTTATTAACATAATCTTTTCAAAATTTGAATGTTAGAGAGCAATTTTTGTACCACAAACAATCTAGTTAAACCATTTCACAAACAATCATAACTTCAAAAATTGTTTCAAGATCTCAATCATGAAACCTTTCAATTTTGACTAAGTTCCCTTAAGTTAATCAAAATTATGCAACAATTTCCATAAAATCCAAAATATTCACAATTTTAAATTTTTAACCAAATTAAAATTCTCACAAATTTTCTCAAACCTATGACTCTTCCTAAAATCATGCATTATTGCTTTGGAAAAATTCAAACTCAGATAATAAGATATAAGATGCATGAAGAGAGTTATAACAAAGCCTAACAAAATCATCATTCAGAAATTCAATACATCTCTCTTAAATTCATGCATTGTCATTCAAAAAATCACATACTAAGGAGTAGACAAAACAAAGGGATAATAAACACAAAATACACATTAAAAAACATAATTTAAAACAATCATTTAATATAAGCCTCCTATTTTATAATTAATTATTAAAACATCAATTACTATCTCACTTATGAAAAGCATAATGCAAGAATTCAACAAAATTGGAAATTCAAAACAAGAATAAAATACCATGGTCTTCTAAGTATATGCATACAACAACATAATGCTCTATTACCAAAAATTTCCAAAGATTGATAGAAATTATTATACTCAATGAACCCATCAATGTCATGAATGCTTCAAAATTTAATTTAAAATACCATTAATTTCTTCACCCTTTAAAAATAAGGCATTTTAAGTAAAAAAAATACTACACCAAATAATCTTAAATTTTTAATACATCTTATAATAACCAAAAATTCTGATGACATGCCCAAATATCCTATACACATTTCTAGAGGCATATATGTGACCATGAGGAGCATAAGAAGTCAACCTAAATTGCCTAATTGATGACCTATATACATCATGTGATAGTCATGCGTTTGTAAAGAAATTATGCCTATTTTCGGACACATTCACATTCTTCCTATATGAATGCTTAGATGTATACATAAATGCATAATAATTCTTCCTTGAATCGAAGCTAGATGATGATGGCCTAGATGATGACGAAACGTTTCCTACAAATGTCTTAGGTCTTTCTTCCTCTTATAAATTCTTTCTTGTAAAAAATTTAATCACACTATTTGAAGGTACATTATCACTATTACATCCTAGTCCATGTCTACCACTTACATATTTTTGTACACCCAATATAGTTTCTAATTTATCATTTCTTGTAAGGAAAGTAGACAATGAACTATTAAGGGATTCTATATCCTTTAATAAAGACTTATTCTCATCTTCCAATTTTTTTACACTACTATTCATACTTATCAGTTCTAGTTGTTTCTTTAAAGATTTATTCTCCTCTACTAACTTCTGCACATCACACTCCTAACTCATTTTTAAGTTTTTCATTTTCTAATCTACATTCTTTAACAAGTTTAATGTTTCTTTAAATATAGTGGTCAATTCTTTTTCTTCATAAATAGTTCTCTTAAATAATCTACCAACTCCTCATAATAAAAATTAGACACGCAATCATCTACATCATCATGACTAGAACTTAAACATGAAGGTTCATCATTACAAGTATTGAAAGAAGAAAATGCCTATTCAGGCTCTATAAAACTTATGTAGGAAACGTTTTTTTTAGGATACTCAATCTTCACTTCTTGAAAATGTTTTGTACTGTCATACAAATCTTCTAACATACACCATATTTCATTAGCCAATGTACTCTTTGAAAATTTTATTATAAACATTTCTACCTGAAGCATATTATAAAATATTCAATGCTTTATTATTTAAAGACACTCATTTCATGTCCTTGTCATCCCAATCCTTAGAAACTATTTGATTATTTACTAACTTTGGAGGGACTTGAGGGCTTTTTACAACTCATTTCCATAAACTTAGACCTTTTTTTTAATCTTAAAAAATTCTTGAAAATCATAAACCTACCCCTTTGCTTACTATGAAAGAGTTTATTCTAATTTTTCAACTTCAAAATTTATTTTCTTTAAACAAAGAGGGTGCATCTATGTCTCCATCTTAAAGTGCCATAATCTTTTCTTACTAATTCATTTTAATTAAACAATATGAGAGTCACACTCTAGCAATAATTGTTAGTTTCTATGGAACCTAAAGGAGGGGGTGAATTAGGGGTTTAAAAATTTATCTTCTAAGTTATTAGTCCTATGTTCACTCTTTTTTTTGAATTTAGAAGCTTAACCAATTTTCTAATTTGATTCCTAACTCACCAAATATTCTTTAATTATACAGAAGCTAATTAAAATAAAATAAAATAAATAAATTATGAATAATGCTTGAAAATAAAAGAGCAAGGGAAGAGAAAATATAAACAATTTATAGTGGTTTGAAGATGCTTACTTTCTCCTACATTTACCCCTTAACAAATCTTATTAAGAATTTTTCACTAGAAGGAAAAACAAATACGACGTTAGCACAAATTTTTTTTTAAGGCTTAAAGATAACCTTTTACTCTTATTGTTTAAAGGTTAAAATATAACGTCTTACTTTTCTTTTTCTAGGCTAAAAATAACCTCTTAAAACTCTCATTTTCAATGGCTTAATGATAACCACCTCACAAATTCACTCTTATTATTTTCAACCCCCAAAAAATACACTTGGTCACAAAAACCTTCTAAACATGTAACTCTTTGACTAACTAGGTGTTTATGTAGCTCACACATTTAAGAATGAGTGCAATAATATTTTCACATAAACTTTACAAAGCCCACAAAAAATTAAACAAAATTTGACTAAAAACTCACAAACCAAGCTCATAATATTTAACTTTTTTTTGTAAATGTTTCTTAAAATTATAGGATACAAGACCACATAAATGACACATGTGATAGCCTTCCTAAGGACTCCTAATAATTTCATAACATTATAAAATTTTATTAATATTACTGTTGTAAAATCTAAATGTTAGAGCGCAATTCTCTTCTCAACTGTTTGATTTGTACTTCCACTAGTTAACCAATGCACGATAGGTCGACTAGTCCATTTATAGGATTGGTCTTCCATGCCATTTTTACACCAAGTTCAACTCAATTCAATTATTAACTGAATTATGCACATTATAACACATTCCAAACATTATTAATCACACCTTAACATAATTTTGACATAAACACATTAATTTTTACTACCTTTAATCTAATCAATCATATTAATCAAATCTAATATTCTTTAAGTTAACAATAATATTAGACCACTTAAGGTTCTAATCTATAGTTTTAATGATAAAAAAACATTTACCTACTAATATTTTTATTCTTAGTGATATTAGTAAGCTAATATATGAAAGATCAATTTAAATAGAATAGCAAAGTGAGAAAAGTATCCAGTTAAATCAATTGAGGAATTAAAGGAAGAAGGAACAAAGTAGAGTACATATTTCATTTAAGTGAAGAACCAAGATGATTAAGCATATCAAAATTTAAGTAAATCATTATAATCCTTCCTATTGCCTTATTTGAATTAGGAGTTCAATCATTGCAAGATCATTTTTATGTAGGGTACATTTCAAAAAAAAATTGAGAAGGTTTCAAAGAAAACTTCCTTGATGCATCAAATTACTTAAAAGAAAAGTTTGAAATGGTTTTGAATTAAGTTATTATAAAAAAAACAAAAGTTTATATAATTGAAAGAACTTGATAAATTTTTTTAAAAAAACTTATTTTAGGAAGTTTGGTCAATCAATATGAGGATTTGGGTAACCAAGGTTAGGGTTTTGGGTAGACTGGTTGACTAATATAATAGCATGTTTGACTAGTTTCTTTTAATAACATGTACCATAAATTTGTGACCATATTGAAAAATCATTGTACCAAAATAGCTTATCAATCATATTATTATTAGTCACTATAATGGCTACATTTGTTTTGAAATTTTTTTTTTAATATCAATAAATGACATATGAATTATAGGAAAGACATTGGATACATTAGATAGTTTTTAGGAGCCTTAATAGACTAAAAATAGAATATGTTCATTGCATAACATATATTGGAACTTTGTTTATTGGTGTTAGTAAAAGAGGGGTGTTTTAAGATGTATAGTTATGTAATTGTTACAATTTGGGAACTTGACTGGGATACACATTGTGAGGGTTGCTCTTGCTTTTGAATAAGATTTATAGAAGATTACTATGCATCTGAGATAAAATAAGATTTTGTAAGGGTTTCTCTTCATTTGTGGTATTGAAAGATGTTGTATATGGATTTTTTTTCACCTAATGATGAAAGTGAATTCCCAAGTAGAGTGTAGAGCTTGGATGTAGGTTAAGGGTTGTTTAGTCAAACTTTTATAAATAAGTTTTGATTCTTTTTTTTTACTTTCCTTTCTTATTATTGTCCTTACTTCATGTGAAGTTTCTATAAAATCATTCATTAGAGTAAATAATCCATTCATTAGTTAAAAAGTGAAAAAACTTAATTAACCTTATCTTATTCTTTCTTGGGACTAACAAGTAGATATAAATCCAGTTGTACGACAATTATGATAGACTAGTAGTGAAGGGGGGAAAAAAAGAGATGATAATTGTCCTTGGAGGAAACACGCACTAGTATCTTCGAATTGTGACATTTCTAATGGACCATATTATTAATTCTCATAAAAAATAGGTGAACCAACCATAGCATGAGACTAAGGGGAATGAGATAGTTATACTAGATGGCACATTTTATCCCTCTTTAGTTGATCATGTTTCATTTGTGCTCCTATAGCAGTTTCACCATGTTTTCGTCTCCCTAACATTTTATTTAGTTTTTTTCATTCTCTCCTATTATCACATTTTTTTAGTTTTATACTATGTATTTCTTTTTTCACTAGATTTTATGTGTTTTGAATTTTTTTTGTAACAATTTCAATCATTGTATTTTATACTTCTCCTTTTAATGTTTCAACTTTCAATTATATCACCTTATTCATCTTTTCCTTTACACCGCTCATTTACTAATTAGTCCTAAGGTAATTTTTGTTTATTTTATCCACAAATTTCCTAATGCCTATATCTGAATCCACATTTTAATTATGCCTTGAAATTGGCTTAAAGCTCCCTATACAAAAACAATATCTGAAAACAAAAATAATTAAATAAGCACATTAAATGAGATAAAAAGAAGACTAAAGGTCTTAAAAAATAAACAAAAGAGTAAATTGATAAACAATCAAAACCCGAGTTATAAAATTAATAATTAAAATATTTTTAATACTTTTACTTTTGTTAATTTTTTCAAACAACCACTACTAATCCAATAAAATTATTATTGTGGGGGGGGGCGGGGTGGGGGGAGGGT
>JAOXYD010154752.1:0-10409 GCA_028565735.1 Pinacopodium congolense | reverse complement strand
CTCTTGATCTTCAAGCTTCAATTGATCTTTGATCTTCAAGCTCTTGATCACCTAATGCTTGACCTCTTTATTATCTTTAATATGGCTCTTCTACCTTAGGTTCCACCAACCTATCTTATAAACCCTTTCAAACACTAAAACATTAGACATAATAATGTTTTGTCATCATCAAAACACATGATTAGAACCTCCTTAGTTCAACAGATATTATATGAATTCATGAATTGTAATTTTTCTTTGAAAATGTATGTAAAATATATTTTGTGATAAGGATGTATTTCATAGTATTTCTATATGTTTTACAATGCCATTTCATCCCTATTTTGTTATTTAAAAGTTTAATTTGTGTTCCATTTGCATTTACATATAGATTTGACCTTTAGGCACAAATATAAGTTGAAAGGGCCATGTTTTGAGTGGAATTGGATTACAATTGGAACTAGAAGAGGTGTGGAAAAAATTTTGGGACTTAAAGCATCAAGTTATGAAGTTCCACACCAAATTTCAAGGCTACATAACAAGCCATGAAGAGCAATAAACAAAAAGAACAAGACAAGCTTAGTTGAACATCAAATTTAGTTTGGGTGACTTCGGTGATGCATTAGCTGTACCTTTAGAGCTCTGATTACTTTGCAATTTTTTGGCATGTAATACCAGCCTATAAGGAGCCTACATACCAAATTTCATGGCAATTGGAGATGTATAGAAGGAGTTAGAACATAAAAGGTGAAAGGGGCAGAAGTTGTCAAATTATGGGACAAAAACGGAAATTGTAAAATATTTTTGTTTTTTGGATTCTTAGGGGAAATTTGGACCAAAGTTCTCCTACAACCTCCCCAAAACCCTAGAAACCTCCAAAACATATATAAGGGGCATAAAAAGCATGAGAGAGGCAGCCCTTACATTTTTCTAGACTCTCCTTCTAGTTCTTACTCATTTTCTTTGTTTTCTTTGTTTTTTTTTGTTGGAATTGGCTTCTAGTTTGATTTATTTTCTTGTAGTTTCCTATTTTAGGTAGTTTGGTGCTCTAAATGTTATTCTTGGATGGTTTAATTTCTGTCATTTTCGGATTTATAATTTTTACGATGTTTAGAATGGATTTTTAGTGAATTTAGAGCTTGAACACTTTGGATATTGTATGGGTTCACATATATAGCAATAGATGTGTGTTTTTATAATTTTCAGCTTTTTATTTGGGTATTTGAGCTTGATTAATTGCTTTTATAGGTCTATCCAAGTTTTATTTTTATGAATTAATGGTTTGTGCTTTGGATTTTTGGTTTATATTTAATGTTTTTGTATGGGTTTTTCTTTATAATTAAATATATATATATGTTTCTAGGTTGTAATGTGTTTAATTCCAGTTTTCAATCTATTTTAGGTTTTTCGTATTTTCTATATTAGGTTAATTTGATTGGGCTTTGTGAATTTGGGTGTGATTAGTTGCCAATTAGCTTGAATTTGTGTTAGAATAGATGTTAAATTATGTTTTTCCTTTGGTGTTTATAATTTTTCCAACTTTGGGTTTGTTATTTTCTATTGTTTTATTTATTTTTCCAGCCTTTATTTTATTATCTTATTAGTTTTTTTAATTATTGTTTTAATTATTTTTGTCATTTTTAGCTAGTTTAGTCTTAGGTTGGAAGTTAATAATGGAATTTTGGATGAATAATTGTGAGAATTTACTAGGAATTGAATGGGTTTTGTGATTTCGGTTAGGATTGAATTGGGATTCTGCATAAATGTCATGAATTAGGGAATAATGCTTAGGATTAGCTATCTTAGGTGTAATTCATAGTTCAATTGCTAGGATACGTAATTGTCCTTGGCAATTTCCACAAGTGGCAATAGGCTAGTCAGATTTGTTAGGATACTTAACATACTAGTCTAGGATTCTAATTCTCTAAGTTACATAGTCCGAGCTTGTGGTATTATGGCTTAATTAGTTGTTCCATCATTTGTTAAAGCTATTGTGTCGTTAAATCTAAAGAGCTTATTTTAGGTTACCTCGTGGTTAGGGGTAAGTTTTCTATCGTATAGGACCTATCTAAAGTTGGAAAACTAAGGGTTTGAGAGCTTGTTCGAACCTATAAGCTAGCATCTTACACTAATCACAACTTATCTATTTCAAGGATCAATTATAAGTCTAGAATTCAAGATTTATCTTCTGCCCAAGTTTTCGTATTTGTTATTTGTTTCTTCTTTTTTTAATTCTGTTTCGTTAGTTGTCTTTAGTGTTTAGTTTTAATGCCGTTCAATTACAGGGGTTTGTTTTTATTTTCTTTCCTTTTCGTGCAACATTAGAAACAACTTTAGCATACCATAGCTCCTTGAGGGATCAACTCTAACTTGCCCTAACTACTTAGTTAGGTATTTTATTATTTGGTGGGTGATGACGACAGACTCACCATAATAAATCTCCTACATGCTCTAATTCTTATAGTGATAATGATGATTATGTTAATAAGTTAAGCTATGATGAGTAACAATTGACTATGAAAAAGAAGAAGGTGTCTACTTAATATAAGAAACACTAACAGTTTTAAATGCGTATAAAATAGAAAACTAAAAATTAAAACTTGAATTGGATGGTGTACAAAAATTAGTGAATGAGAATGAACTTATAGGAAGAGAAGTAGAATTAAAGAATATAGATAATAGTGATATATAAAAATTTTTAAATGAAATTTCATCTTTGAGGAATAAATTAGAATTAAAAAATGAGGAAAGTGATGATAAAAAACTCGAAGAGAAGCATGCATCATTGACCAAGAAAGTAAAATCCTTTAATGAGTGTTTGTCAAAATTCACCTAGGCCAAAAAAAGGTAAAAATTCATGCTTAGTACCCAAAAACCTTCGAATGATAGATGTGGTCTAGGATTTACCAATGTTAATACTCCACTAATTGGTGAGAAGATATATATCAAAGGAAAGAATTAGAAGAGGAACAAGTACATAGGCCATCCTAAAAAAATGTTGCAACAACTTCAAAATCCCGACAACTTTTATGTATAGACCTAGAATTAAATCTTGGAAGGGAGTGAACACCGACATAATTAGGCACATAAAATTGAAAAATTCCAATAAGATGCATTTAGTTCTTATGTTAGGCAAAGTGAACTATGTCATTTCAGTGCTTCTCATATGTGTATACAAAAGTCTAGAAGCATGTCTTATTCATATCCTAGGTCCCATATTCATAAATAAAAAAAAAGACATATAGTGATACATGACCTAGGAACACACCACAAAGTAGATGTAATTCTACGATGCAATATTATTCTCCTAGGTAAGATTATCATAGTTGGACATATAAATAGTTAAGACATATATAAGCAAATAAATTTACATTTAGGATCCATACATCATTGTTTTATAATTATAATTGATGTTTTGGACGTATTAAGTATTTTTTTATGATAAATCAAGTAGTACCCAAAAAAGGTTAAAATTCATGCTTAGTACCCAAAAACCTTCAAATGATAGACGTGGTCTAGGATTTACCATGTTAATAGTCCACTAAGAGTTTTGAATGGGAGGAAGGCTACTAACCCCTAAGGACCCAAATTACTATAAGTACCAAAAATTTGTTAAATTTTTTTATAAGTCAAAGGATTTTAAGGAAAAGGTATCCCTAAGAATAAAAGAGAATCACCAATACACCTTGTTGAACTAAAGAAGAGAAGAAATTAAAGTATAATTTGTGATACACGAAAATGGAGGTACACGCTTAGTTTGAGATTGATATGATTTTGGTACGTGAAATGATCTCTTTAATGTTATATTGAATGTCTTAGGTACATTAAATAAAGTTGTATGATTCTTGATGTTATAGATGTTCGCATAAAGGTTTATTGGATGATTGAATGTTTTAAATGTTGTTGAGTCATGATTGATGAAAAATAAATTGAATTAGGGTCAAATTTAGTTACTTTTACAAATTATGTGAACATGATATGTACATTAATCTTATTTGACTAGTTTATGCATAAATAGGAGAAAATTATAAACCATATAATAATGTTCATAAATAGGACTTATGGTGGAATTTATGATTGAATTTGAAGTTTTCATTATATTTAGATATCCCTTATATTCATTGCTCTTTTTAAATGCTTATAAATTTTTCTCTATAAAAAGGGGGGAAATTTGCTTTCAATGTGGAGAGCTTTGACAATATACGATTTTCTGGAAAATCATTAAAATAAGAAAGTTTTTTTTATAATTTTTATAAACCTTGAATTTTGATGACTTTTTATTTTCTTAATAGGCTTGTTCTAGGTTAAGTTTTAATAGAAATCATTTTCATCTAAGATTAGGTAATGATGGCATTTTGATAACATTTGAATTTATATGATGCATAAATTGCACATGAAATTTAAAGTTTGGATAATTCATCTTTGATGATTATAGAATCACAATTTTATACCATTCTAAGATTGATAGAAAGTGGAAGAGAAATTATAAGACTCTAACAGAAATTTGATATATTTTATGTTTTTAAATCATCTTTAAAAAGGATAATTTACCAAATTATTAAATTAACATAAACCTTTGAAAATTTTATGATGATTTTGGTCTTATAAAAGGAATAAAATCATGATAACATAGTAGCTTTTATATTTGAAATGCATAAATTTAGGAGGAGTCTGAACATTTAAATTTTAATTTTTGAACTATTTAGGAATTGTTTAATGAGTTGTTTATGATGAAGAGTTTTATCATTTTTTATAAATTTTTTAGTTTCTGATGTAATTGAGATATCTTATCATATATTACATTTTTTATAAAAAAAAAGGAGGAGAGAAATATATGATATTAAAGTGCTTTATGAAAATGGAGTCACTCATTGAATGATGATCTTTATCATCCCTTTCAAGCTTAACTTCTTGATTTATGTCATATGTTTTGTCTTATGGGTGTTTGATTTTTAAATTGGTAATTGATAAAATTAGGGGGAGTCATGATGTTTAATCAATTTTGGGAGAGTTAGCATGATATTATGTCTTAATAAAGGAGAGTAATATTTCTTTAATTAATTAATGAACATAAAGCATGAATTTAGGGGGAGTAATGAATTTTAGTCAATTTAAGTGAAGTAATGAATGTTTTTAAACTATTGAAGTTGTAATAAATTTGAGCTTGTTGAAAATTGAGTTTGTGGCTAAATTATGATTGATTTATGTTGAGTTAGCAAAAAATTTGATAATATAATGGTTTTTAGTGCTTTTACAATGAATATGTGTTTGGATATGGAATTGTGATTTTGTGACTAAATATAGTTGTTTTGTTATTTTTGCATTGCATAAAGGGGGAGTTACTTTTGCATTACATGAAGGGGGAGTATCTCTATCAAAATTTTTATGTAACTTTAAGTGACATTGGAATAAATTAAATATTTTTTTAGGTTTTTGGTATTAAAATGAGCTTCGGATATGCTGTAATAATTATGAATCTTTAGTGATACTCATGTCTTGAAATTGATATTCACATTTGAGGATAGTTATAATTTGGTATAAAGCATTAACGACACTGATGATTGTAGGTATTTAAGTTATAATGAAGAAATGAAGATAGAAAAAAGTATTTCTTTCAAAGTTCTTAAGTGATATTTGATAGTTTGGTTTTTTTCTTAACTTTATGAGTTTTTTAAAATATGATAATCTCTTTTAGATTTGATGACACTGTGTTTGGAGTTTGAATGGGGTTTTCATTAGTGTTACGTGAAAGGGGAGTATGATTGAGAGAGTTTTCAAATGACTATGAAATTTTTAAATAACATTTAAAAAGAATGATTGGTATTATAGCGATATATTTTATGAATGTTTTTATTATTAAAAAAGGAGGAGAAAATGTGTGATATCATGGAGAGAAAAATGTTTGCAAGTGATTTTTTGTTTGTATCTGTTTTTACTTATTATATATTTCCAATATCACATGATTTTGTCATCATAAAAAAGAAGGAGATCGTTGAACTAGGGTTGGTTCAACATATGTTTTAGGGATGATAGAATAATGCCACTAATGGTTTTAATATGTTTGATATGCTAAAATGATATGGATAAAGATAAAAGTATGATAGAAGGAAAAGATGTTTTACACATGATTGTGGAGCCCCAGATTAAGCATTGAAGCCTTAGAGCATGATACACTAAAATGGTTTTAGGAATTAGTATAATGTGTGTGTTAAAAGGAATGAAAAGATATAACTGAAAATCTTAAGATAAGTTGTTGAGATAAAGATAACTGAATTTTTAATATGTTAGGGCTTATGTAAAAATTAGGTTAGGTTGCACAATGGACTAAATTTTATGTGAAATAAAATGGAAATGATATGATGAATTTTGACATTACAATGTGTGAATGCATGTGATTGTGTTAACAATATGAGAAACGAACAAGTTACATTATGTGAAGGTGATAAATTGTGTGAATGTGCGTTATGAAAGTGTTTAGGAGTGACAGGAATTTTTTGGTTGATTTGAAAACGATTTAACTGTGGTTGGGGGATAAAATTGATTGCTCGTCGTAAACTACTAAAAAATAAACTTAAAAAATCTTCACTGTATAGTAGGATGAGTTAGGTTCGAATCTAGAAGAAGCAAGGGAGAGCTTAAGCTATTTTTGTTATTGCAAAAAAAAGAATAAAAAGAAATAAAGACCACTGAATTTTTGCGAAATTAAAAAAAATATAAGAGACAACTAACGAAAACAAAAACAAAAAAAAAAAGCAAGGAAACATATATCAAAAAAAGAGAGTTGGCCAAAACATATATTTAGGAATCGAGGCTTATAATTGATCATCTAAATATGTAGATTGTGTTTAGCCTAAGATGCTAGCCTATGGATCCAAATAAGCTCTTGAATCCTAAGTTCCTCCAATTGTAGATAAATCCTATAAGATAGAAAATTGATCCCTAATTATGTGATAACCTAAAGCAAGCTCTCCAAATTTAATCACGTGATAACATTAGACATTGAGTAATGACTAACCTAAGTCACAATCTCATAAGCTCCTATTGTGTAACTTAGAGAATTAGAATCCTAGATTAATTGGTTAAGTGTTAATGGGTGATTTTCATTGATTTTTAATGTATATTTTGCTATATTTTTGCACATTTATTGTATGAAATACACCAATATAGAGTTATTCTTGTTTATTTCAAGTGCTTGGTAAATTGGGAACAAATTGGAGGAGTTTTGGATTGAATTAGAGCAAAGAAGAGGTGAAGAATCAAATTCAAGACTCAATATGGCGGTCTTCCAGACTGTCGTGTGGAGAAGCTTGACCACTCTAGTTTAGCCAGTTGTATTGCTTCAAGCTCGAGACTAATACAGGGGATCTCCAACCTACCGTATTGTGTCAGAAAACGTTTCATTAAAATCAGTGACAAAACACAATGAAGCAGTGCCTTATCACCCTAGAAACCCTAGGAACTATCCAACATATAGAAATAGGAACCAAAAATATGCAAAAGAGGGAGGATGGCATATTAGAAGAGGAGAATCACTCTAGAGTTTAGAAGTTGCATTTTTCCATTTCTAGTTAGGATTTAGTAAATATTTTCATTTCTTTTCCTTAATCTTGTCATTGTGTTACTGATTGGAGCCCCAAGATCCTATAGGAGCAGTGGGATTTTAATAGATTTAGACCAATTTTCAATTGCAGTTCCTTCTCTTTTTATCTTATTTGTATGAAATCTTGGTTTTACCAATAGATATGTGTTTTTATGTTATATTCTTGACTCTATTAT
This sequence comes from Pinacopodium congolense, assembly GCA_028565735.1. Classification (NCBI taxonomy): domain Eukaryota; kingdom Viridiplantae; phylum Streptophyta; class Magnoliopsida; order Malpighiales; family Erythroxylaceae; genus Pinacopodium; species Pinacopodium congolense. The sequence continues at coordinate 2,654 of JAOXYD010154752.1, read as the reverse complement.
TAAATATGTGTGCTTAATTTGCTTAGTTAGGTTTAAAATCAAATGGTTTTTATGTGTTTGGAAGATTTTTTCCTAATTAAAGTGCTTAATTTGATCTTGCTTGAGTGGCCATCTTAGTTAGATCCTTAGATAATTAAAGGACTTATGACCATGGGCTTTTATTATTAGAAGATTAATTAGGTAACATAATTAAATTCTGGCTTTGAATCGACCCTAAATTATTTTGTGAGGATTCTTAGAACTAATGAACTTAATTCAAGGCATCTTGTGATCAATGCCATTTATTTCAATTTTTTATTTTACTAAAATAGATTAATTGAGCTTAAAAGAGAAACGATGTTTCCACGATCATTGGTTATGTCTTATTTTTTAGATGTATGCCTTGAATATATCTAATAAATTGTCTCTTGTTTCCTTAACCCATTGTAATCCAATCCTTAGCTAATTTATCTTTTAATAGACTCTTAATCCTTTAGCCTATGTTTAGAAGGAGCTTTGTTTATTTCTATTTTCATTTGTTACTTTTTATCTCTTTCTTTAATTAATCTATGTTGAGTTGTCTAGAAAATTAAACATTCATTAATTTAGTATTACACTCAGATTCTTAGGGAGACGATACTCGGTGTTTCACTGTTTTATACTATTTGTTCATAAGGTTCACTTGCATCTGGTTGGTCTAGGATGAGATTGGTCAAAATTATAGTAAAGTTATACTGCAAAATTAATTTTACCTATAAAACCAATTAACCTATTGCTACTTATGGTACTTGCTAATGAAGATTGTGTATCAAAAGCCCATACCTAACAGCCGAACTAGAAATGCGCTAATAAATTGGCCAAATTTATAGGAAATTTCCTAATTCACATCATTTACCCTAAATTCCAATTTAATATTGACCTAAACCATAATACCCAATGAAAATTAAGTCAGTTCTAATAATTATAAAGCCATTATCCAATCAATATCTTCTTACCCAAAGGAAATCTAACCTTAAAAAATGAAATTAGCACTAATATGAATTGAAATTCACAATAATATAAAGATACATGCAAAAATCATAAAGGAATTAATGGGAAACAAGGTTGAAATTAAAGAAGCAACAACTATATTAAAAAAACTTAAGATTCCACACATATTTAAACAAAATAAAAAGAAATACAATAGCAAAATTAAAAAAATGGAAATATAGTAGAGAAAACAAGAGAATAGAATGTAAACAACACCTAAATAGTTATCTAATGAAAAAATTTTAAATAATAAGAACAGACGTTCAAAATAAACCTAAAACCCTAAGAAAAAGAAGAAAACAAGATGAAATCTTAAGGAAATGGTAATGGCTGATAGGATTTTTTTGTCTCAGAGCTCTAAAGGCCTTTATATCCCCCTCACAATTAGGGTAAGGTCAAGGATTAAGTAAAGACCACTTTGCCTTTTTATTTTTCTAAGTCAACTACCTCTACAATAAGTCAACAACATCTGTGATGGGTAATTTGAATCATCGTAGATGTTTCTATCTTCAAACTTCTATATTAGTCTACTTGGACCACCATTTATCTTCTCTAGACCACCGTATATGTTGTAGAACCACAACCTTTGCTCCATTTTTGCAGTCATTCCTTCCAAAACTTGGCCTTTTCATTCAGAACAAGTGTCAACACCTCCAATCTTTCATTTAACACAAATTAAACACAATTTAAGAACTTTTTCATTAAAACTAAGGATGAATCCATATGAAATTACATAATAAAACATAACAAAATACATCTCTATCAAATTCCCCCACACTTAAATTATTGCATGTCATTAATCAATGATTAAAATACCTCACTCAATCAATTCCAATCAAAATTCCAGTGTTCATTAAGCATAATAGAAATCAATCAAAGCTTCTAATCCAATTCATCAATTTCAACTTTATCATGATAAAAAACAAGGTTATCACAAGCAAATCATAGAGTTAGCGAAAAAAGTAAACCAATATGCATACTATCCAACATCCAATCCATTTCGCAAAGATTATCACATAAACTAGTCAAGGATGATCAACATAACAAAAAATAAAACACCACACAATTTGAGTTTTTAGTAATATTTGGGAGTTCACCTAGTCTTTTTTAATGTAAGATAAAAAACCTTATCATTAATGACCCTTATTACTTAACTAAATGCTCCTTTAGCTTGCTTAAGAGATCATCTAGTTTTTTGACATGAACATGAATACTTTGTCATTGTTGCGTTGGTTAGGTGACTTTAAAATTGACGGACGTTCGAAATGATTTTTACTGTGAAACTAACGTACTTTTAAGGGAAGTGCACCTATAGCAAAAGTAATAAAGCGGAGTAAAATTAACCTCCGAGTGTCGAACCTACAGGGAATTGTTTACTTAACTACTAGGTTAATTGGATTACAATTATTTAGGAAACTCTAATTAAATTTGATTAAAAATTATTAAAAGGCTAAAAAGATGACAACTTGGATTAAACACTTGAAAACGATTTTTGATTGATTTTTAAAAATTCTGAAAAATTATCAAATGTTAAAGGAGCTATGGATTTGATGTTTGATGACTTAATTAAGTTTAAAAACAGATTTTATGTCTGATTAAAGTCCTTCACTAAATCAAAACAAAGCTATGGTTAAGACTTTGCTTTT
>JAOXYD010154751.1:0-24141 GCA_028565735.1 Pinacopodium congolense | reverse complement strand
ATAAAATTTAGAATTCAACAATAAGTAGAGCATTATATTATAATTTTAAATTATTCAAAAATATTTTAAAATTTAAATTTTAAAATTTGTGAAGGTACTATATTTATCATAACAAATATTTAAAAAATTTCAATTATATCAATCAAAATCTCTACATTTAATTGTATATTATAAGTTAGATATAGTTAAAAAATAAATTTAATTGCAACTATGTCTGGTACAAAAAATATGTATCTTGTAAAATTTAGATATTATTTTTTAAAATTATATGCTTAAATTGAATTGAAAATATTCAATTACATAATATTTTTGAATAATTAAAAATTATTCTATTGAAAATATAATTTTTACTATATCAATTATAAAATCATTTCTAATTAAAAATACAATTAAAAATTATTCTATTTCAATAATTAAATTTTCAATCTTTTAAAGGAATACATTATACATTTTTTAATTAAGGTTAGAAGTCACTATACAATACTTCCTAATAAAATATTGGTGTATTAATCTCTTATTATTTTTATTCAAAATATTAATTTTGACCTGAATTAAATAATTATTAGAAGTTTACTCACTTAATTGAAAAATTTTTTAAAAGTTACTCACATAATTAAAAAAATTTAAAGGTTGGAGGCGCGTATAAGTAAATGCTAACGTGACACTTTTGCCACGTGGACGCTAATGTGACAAAGTCTATTTACCACGTTAGCGTGGACATAACAGAGTTAACGTTTTTTCTTTAAGTGAAAAAGTGTTTAAAGGTTAGTTACTCAATTGAAAAATTTTAAAAGTTACTCACTCAACTAAAAAAGTCCAAAAAGGTTACTCACCTGTATAACATTTATCCCTTTAAAATTTCATAAGAGTTGCTTGAAAACTTTAATTACTTATTTAACTCCTATTTACGTTGCCCTCTCTGACGATTCTATCCTTTTTTGACCAACCCCAATATACCCTTTTTTTCTCGACCACTCTTTATCCCACAAAACCACTTGAAACAAAAAAGTTATCTTTTTTTTAAAGGTCAAAGCACTAATTTTAACCCTAAATTTTTAACAAATATTCAAGTTAATCCCTAACATTTTGAAATATTAAAAAATAGCTTTAACGTTTTAAAAACATTAAAAAAGAATCATAACGCTTTCAAAATATTCAAAAATAACCCAAAGCAAATTTATGTTAGTTTTTGCCATTAATCGCCATGTAGATGCCCTGTTTGCCCATATTTTTATAGGTCTCACATGCTCTATGGTAGTTCTACATGACATATTTAAAAAAAACTTCATGCGAGTCCCTTAATTTGCCACGTAGAATGTTACATGGCTTATACGACCCACATAAAAATTTATTTAGTAATGTTATGTCATGTGGTGATCATGAAGGTTGACCGAAAAATATACATTCTTTAAATATATTAAGTTATATGTCGGTCTGCATTAGCCGACATCAAAGCTCTTTAAAGATCACGACGCTGAGGGTTATTGTGATGGTATGACAATTTCTATATGGATTGGAGCCTTGTTGGTTATAACGCATCCTTTAGTTGACTAAGAGAGAAGACGAGGTAATGTAGAAAAGTTACTAATAATGGTTTCTTCTATTATTATTATTATTATTATTATTATTATTATTATTATTCAATTCACATAAGGTTCTTTGAACAATAAAAAGTTGGATCAACTATTCAATCAAATGATATCACGCATATTTTCACCAACAATGTATTTTATAACAATATAAAGTAATATATATTTTAAATTAATGATAAATTATTACCATAAATGATTTTTTTATTATCCTTTTTATAATTTAAAAAATATATCTTTATTATTTTTATTGTCCCATAAAATAATTAGAATTATGATAATATCTATAATAATATTTTTAAATGGCTATAATATTTTTAAAATGATTAAATGATTAAATTTATGTTTTTATTTAATTATTATAAAATATAATTAAGCATATTATTTAAATATTAACATTCATAAATTTTTTTATACAAGTTAATTATAATGTTTATTTAGGAACGTGTTGTACGCCATGATTAGAAAACTGGTACAAACTAGCTCATACTGGTTGGTTTATACCGAACCGGTTTAAGAGATTTGAATCAGTACTGATATAAGGGTCCAAAATTATGGTTGATTTGTAAAATCCCAAAAGTTCAGGAATTGAAATATAAATTTTTGAAATTTTGCATACATCAGTCAATCGATGTATAAATTAAAACATATATACATGTAATTTTTATAAAAAATGTTAACTCTTTTAAATATATTATACGTCAACATATTATATTATAAACTTTTTTATTTACCCATTAAGGCATTAACCTTTAGATTATAAGCTTTTTTATTCATCTATTAATCTTATGTGAGTAAGCATATGCCATACATTAGCAAATGTTGAACCAAGGGTGGTTCCACCTTATTTTGGTAATGACAAATCAATTTTTATTACTATTATATATGTTTTAAGTATGCTTGAAAAATAGGTTGGATAAAGTTTAAATTGACCAATCAAAGAGTCTTGAAGAAGAAATTGAAAAATCATATGAAGACTCAAAGTTTGAAGAAGAAGTTTAGAACAAATTTTTATTTTGGCTTATTTAGTGTAAACTATACTTACTTTTATTATGGTATTCTCAAGAGGCTCTATTTAACTGTTCATGCATAATATGTATATAGGTACATAATCAAGAGGTATTATATATTTTTAATATGATTACATGAAAGTAAATCTCTTCATAAACGTTTAAATTCGTTAGAAAAATATACATAAATTATTAAAAAAAGTTAAGATTTGTTTGGACGTGTTTGTATCTTGAAAATTCAGTCTACTGTATAGAAATGTTTCAACAATTATTTGAGTAAGTATAGTCATGAGATCGGTCGGCCGAATAAGATAGGTCGGTCAACTGAATGATCTGTTTGATCGACTGAATAATTGACAAGAGTTTATCGGTTGACTGAATGAACGGATCAGTCAACCGAATACAATGAGAAAGACATATCGATATACTGAACTATGAGATCGGTCAATCGAATGCTGCGAAGGTTCCAGATTACACAGAGAATTGTAACGTTGTACAACAGTAAATTGCATTTTATAAGTTTTTACCCACTGGACAAACAGTAGCATTATCGTTGTCCAATGGATTTATTGGAATATATTAGTATAAATAGGAGTATTTGTTATATTTACAAAAGTGTGGAGAAATATAGAAAGTTTAGTGTGGATATATTGGTTTAAGTTTTAAAAAGCTCTTATTTTCAAAGGTTGATTACTTGAAAGGTTTTTTAAATCATTTTGTCATGTGTGTGTTTTTGAGTGAGGCGATCAAATATTTCTTGTGCATTCATTCATAACCTATTGTGATTATCAAGTGAAATCAAGTGAAGTGTTTTTCAATTATATCGAGTGGTCGTAAGGTTATTCTTGAGTCTAAGAAAAGAAATAAGTGAAATGTTTTCCTTTAACCTGTGAAAAAGAATTTTATCTGTGACATTGTTATTTTCAAGTTATTATAAGAACGAAAGCTCAACAATGGTGTTGGGGACTGAATTAGGATCAAGTGGATATGCAATAGCCGATTTTTCAAATTGGGAGATTAGAATCCTAGACTATAGCATCAAAGTGATATTATTGAAAAGTTATGAATGACATTTCATTCATATGCATATCACATACATAATAATAGCATACACACATGACTTATGAATTAGTGCCTTGCAAAGAATGTTTATACACTCAATTGACTCATTCTTGGGTATGAAGGTTAAAATGATCATAATGTGAATTGTGTATTGTTTATGTCTTGAACTTTGATTTTATTTATTATAAGAAATAAATTGGGAATTAATTATGTATATTTGAGAAAATTGATGGATGAAAACGTATATTTGATCTAGGAAAAATGCTGAAAAAATTAGGATGATTAAGTCTAAGCTTATGAATTAGTGACGTTTGGCATAAAAAATTAAGTGATAAATGACATAGCTAATTAGTTGTCAAATGGCAGCAATGAGTGGGTGATAAATGGCCTAACCTAATGGAGTCATTTGGCAACAAAAAATGCAAGACAAATAGAGATCATATATAGAGACATATGGCCTTGTAAGAAGGAGATACCTAGCACCTACGTGTAACATGTGTCAAAGCAACCTTAGTTGGTTCTTTTCTTCTTCTTTCTTCTTCTCTAACCACAGAATGTGTGTGTTCTTGAACTTGTGTTGATTTTTACATGCATGGAGAGCTGATTTAACTTGATCTTTGGGTTGGAATTTTGGCTAGACAAGTAAGTATGATAGTGAATTAAGATGAATTACATATGATTCTGTCGGAAATTAGTGCAAATTTTAATTTCATCTTCCTCTTTCAACCAATTTTACATATTCTTAGAGTACGAATTTGAAGCAACTCAAATAATCAAAGTTGTAGATATAGGTATTATCTTGATCTCAGTGAAAACAATTGATAAAATAGCGACTAGATCTTAAGTTATGTTTTTTTATCTAATACTGCCTATATAAGACCTCTGTGTAGTAAGAAATTCTAATGTTACTCATATGACCTATTTTACATATCTTTAGATTCTATATCTGATGAAACTCAAAAAATTAAATTGTAGATATAGGTCTTAACATGATCTCAGTGAAAACGGCTTGATAAAAGAGTGACTAGAGCGTAAGTTATGCTTATTTTCCTAATACTATTTGTGACAGATCTCTGTGTAGGGTGAAATTTTGTTTTCACGTTTAAGATCTATTTTACATATCTTTTGAGCATGAATTTGATGAAACTAAAAAAATGAAAGTTATAGCTGTAAGTCTTAGCTTAATTTCAGTGAAAACAGCTTGAGAAATGAGTGACTAGAGCTTGATTTACGCTTATTTTCCTAATGCTGCCTATGACAGACCCCTGTGCAAGAACCTTATATTATTTCCTAATTTTTAAGAACTTCAGAGCTCGAATTAGTCCAAATATAAAACATGAAAAATGATTCTTTATGTCTTATTAATGCTTATATGAAACAATTTGTCAAGAAGATATCTTGAGAAGTTTATGTACTTAATTGAAGTCAGTGGCCTATTTTGCTGTGATTGAGTTCAAATATGGAAATTAGTATTTGTTTAATGAATACATGAATTCTTTTAATGCAAAAAGATCTTAAGAAAGTGAGAAATGTGTATAAGGTATGGATAAAGGAGAATTGAAGACCATGGAGTAATTAGGAATGAGAATTGAGTAAATGTTTGGTGAATAAATAGATATAGCTTGCTGAAATTCCATATTTAAAGTAACATTTATGTGAGTATTATAAGAGGCTTTTGATCATAAAAAATGTTTTAAGGATAAGTGTAAAATTTGAGTTGATACTGATATAAAGATGTTATCATAAATGTAATGTGATTCAAAGAATGTAAGTGATGCATTGGGAATGACTGAAAGAGAACTAGGAAATTGTATGAGTGTCCTAGGAAAAAGAATGATAAATGTTTGAATGGTGAATTGAAAGTGATTAAGTGCATTAAGGCATAAACCTAATTACAAAATAAAGGATGTACAAGTTATGTTGGGTGAATGATTAAGGGTTATGAATAAGTTATGTTGGGTGAATGATTAAGGGTTATGAATAAGCTTGCATACTTAGAATAATCACTTGATCATGCATTGAACATAACACATATATATGTGCATGATTGGGTACTTATGTGATCAAACAAGCTAGTAATGTTTACATATGTGTGTATTGCATGATTTAGAAGCACAAAGGGACGAACATCATATAGGCATTGCCGATATATCAAGACAATAACTATCTGGAGCCGACAATGAGCTAACCTAAATGTTTACTCATTATATTTGAATTGATTTTCATGAGCTGTTAGATATTAAATTGTTACTGATATGATTATGATGATTCCGGCGGACCAATCAAATATCTGAGGAGTTTGATATTCGGGCATGTGTTGGAATTGTTTGCATATTGAATGTAAATATGGAAAATGTGTTCTCAACTATATGTTGAATGCTGGACTGAGATCCAAAGAATGTTCTACATAACTATGCATACTAAATGAGAATTAGTGATAGCATAATATGTGACTTAATGCATTTTCATTATATTGATATGCATGATCAGATAATGGAGTTGTGACCGGAGTGGACAATGTGAAAAGAGCTTAAAGATCATAAATGTGCACACAGAGCCATAGGCTCATTGATTAATGAACTCAGTATCCATAATAGGTATGGGACAGGATCTGAAATGAGCCCGGTATCTACAATAGATACAGGATAGTTAAATCAGGTGCTCGGTCACAACAACTAAAAAGCGAAAGTAGAGTCTCATATGCATTGTGTATATATATTACATGTATCATATGATTCATTTTGAAAACAAATGATGAAATTCAGCTGATATACTGATATGTTGTGTTTGTGTACATGTGTATGATTGTGACTTAGTACTGAAGTGTGTTGATATAGTGAAATACAATATTTTTGTACATGTTGATGAGATTTTGGTTGCATAATTGTGAAATTTATGTTTTGACTCGAGTGAGTGCATCGATGATGGTTCACTCATTGAGTTTGTAAAACTCATCAAAATTGCAAATGTTGCTTTTCAGGCACTAAGGAGACTTAGTTTCTAAGGCAATCTATTAAAAATTTAGTTCTGTCACTTTTGGACTCGAGAATGGCTCAAAGATCTAGTTAGCTGATACCTACAAAGTTTAGATAGAATGTTTTTGTTTAGTTTCTCATTTCATGTAATATATCTTTTATAAAACAATAAAGATTAAGATGTTTTGGTTTATAATGACATATGGATGATAAGATATAATGCTTTTGTAAACGATATGTTTTTTTAAAATGAAATGAGAAAGGTAGATTACTTGTGTTCTATGATGCCATAATAATGATTATGATTGCTCTAACATGCCATTCTCATAGGTATATTCTTGAATATCCTCTGGATGTTCGGGTATATGTTCCATGGTAATGGGATGTTATAGTTGCAGCCTTCATTTTAGCTATTTAAGTTGGGGTTTTATGTTATTTTAGGTTTTTCTTTATTGAATATTGGTTGTGTGGTGATTTCTCTTATGGGTTTTCATTTATTCTTGGTGTTTTTGATTAGGTATTGCTTGGTAGTTGAGATTTATGCATTTCTCTAGGTTCTAGATTATTTAATTTTAGTTTTTGTTGTGATTTTTTGCTGGAATTTTTATTTTTAATACATTTAAGTTAAGTTTTTGGAGTTAGGTTGCGTCTAGTTAATTGCTAGTATGAAAAGCTTGAGTTTTCATTAGATTAAGCGTTGAATCTTAATTTTCATTGCTTTTCTTAAATTTCTACTTTTGATTTCATTTGATTAAGTGTGGGTTATGTTTATTTACATTCTATTTTGATTAATTTGAGCTTGTGTGGTTAATTTCCTAAGGATTTAAAGGTATTAAAGGGATGAAGGGTGATTATTTGTGAGAATAAAGTTGAAATTGTATTGAATTAATGCTTTTAGGCATATATTGGTTTGGAACTTTAGTTTAATTTAAAAAATTAGGAGCTATGTCAAGGCTTGATCACCCTTTTGGTAATTTCCAAATCCGAATGCTAGGATTGAGTTTTGATACACAATAGTCAATAGCGATTTCCAAAAGTAGCAATAGATTAGTTGGAATTGTAAGCAAACTTAGCCAATTTTTCCAAGGTTCCAATCCTTTAGGTTATAATTTCTGAGCTTGGGAGTTATTGGCCTAAGTTATTAAGTTCCTTATTGCCTAATGCTTCTCTACTATTAAACTTAAATAGCTTATTCGAGGTTATAGTGAAGTTAGGGGTATTTCTAAAGCTTGATAGATTTACTTACTTTAAAGGAACTGGAGATATGAGAACTTGTTTGGATCCATAGACTAACATCTTAGCAAAAACACCATTTGTTTAGATTCGAGGATTAATAATTATCCCAGAATCTCGATGATAACTTTAGCCTAGTTTTTCAATATTATTATTAGTTTATCACATTTTGAATTATGTTTACCTCTTTAGTTGTATTCGTTTCATTTTAGTTTATTTAGTTCTCATTGCATCAGAAGTTTTTTTTTTAATATTCTTTGTAACATTCAAAATAACAATTGCATCCTAGCTTTTTGTGGTTAAACCACATCTCACCCTAACACATAGTTAGGTAGTTATGAATTTATTATTTGGTTTTTTCTGATGAGCTACTAGTAATCTAATATATTATCCATTAAACGAGCTTTATTTCAATTAATCGGTTGAAAAATTATGCCCCTACCTTCTTGCATGAACGACACAAAGAGTATAATCATTGGAATTTTGATAATAACAAAAAAAATAAAAACATATGTAATAAGTAATAAATAATAAATAATAAATAATAAATATGAGTAATATATTCAAAATTTTAAATAAAAATTTGAAAACATTATAATAAATGAATTAAAAATAAATATATTAAGACATAAGAAGAAAAATGTCCCCTAGATATTTTGTAGCCTCCATTAAAAGAGATTTGTAATATCTACCCTATTAATAATCCCAAATGAAACCAATAAATAACATTTCACATTCAAAATTATAGAAGATCCCCTTTAAGATCAAAAAATTTGTTTGTTGGTTTCCATTAGGGTCAAATTAACCAAATTAATTACCAAATTCAATAATTTAAGGACTTCTTCTCAAACAACTTTTAAACCAACAAGTCAAAAAATATACTGATCACAAGTAATAAAGTTAATAAATTAGATTCAAATTGTCATCCCATAGGGAATTTTAAATTATAAGTACTAAGGCAACACAATTATTTATAGAGGTCAAAATTTATTAATTAAATTAACTAAAATTTACTAACTAAACTAAAAGCTTCCAATTTTTCAATGAAGACTAACTTTAAATTTTAAGATTGTTTAATGGATTAAATGGCTAAGGAATTGGTTTTTAATGATCTAAAAGGATTAATTAAGGATTAAAAGGATTTTCTCAGGGAAGTTTTACTAAATCAAGGCAAGGTTATGGTCAAATCAATGCCTTTTCTTTAATTTTCTAAGTATATGGCTTGTCCCATTTAGAAATCTAAGAAGTAGGCTTAAAGTGTAAGAAGCTTAGCCTAAAAATTTATATTTCTAGATTAACACCCTTAACATTAATCAATCATCTGCTCTATATTGATTAAAATCAAGTTACTTATTGATTTTCCAATGGACGAAGTGATTAGTCCTCTATTTAACAATTTATCATCGTTATCTTAATTGATTCATTCAAGACAAGCTTTACGCATTCAAATAAGTAAAACAAAGCCTTTAATCACATAAAGATCATCTACTAACCATTCCTTTGGCAAAAATTAATTCAACTACTCATTTGGATCAAGAAAGAAGGCATATTCATCATATTCATCACGTTCTTCAATATATGAGAACAAGAGTGGATTTCAATACAGAAAATGAGTTTAGAATGCACCAAAAATAGCTACAATAACGTCTATAGGTTTGAGATATGTGATTGAGCTTTTACAATCCTGAAGGATAAGCTAAATCTTTAACAAAAAATTAGAAAAGGTGAACAATACGAGAACAGAGCCCCTAACTTTGAGAGAATCCGAAAACCTACTATAAATTCTTGTTTCTATCTGTGTTTCCTATTTTTTTTTTGGATTTAGAACCTCAATATATATGTCAACTGCAAGTTGGAGGCAAGTTGCACAACTTACAACTAGTGAAATATGAGATCCAATTGGAAAAAGCTCGAAGAGGTATTTAAATGACACTTAGTAGAGAGTAAAACAGTGTCATTTCCCCCTACATGTAAGTCTCTAGATTAAGCAAAAAAGTGGTTGTTCATAGCTAAATGGTGGTTCAGATAGGCCTCCGTTTTACATCTAAAATGAAAATTGATGTACCATTTTCTCTGATTTTCTTCATTTTTAATCTTTTAACTATAATGTACATTAATTAAGCCGATAATCAAACACTTTAGCATTATTTTTTGATTAATAGACCTTAATTTTTAATCAAATGCATAAAAATCATAATCTAACAAAATTCCATTGAATTGAGTACGATTGCATGTGTGATAACATCTACTATACTAGGAATATCAATGAACCTAATTATTGAAATTTCTTAAGGTACATTTTGAATTAGTATTTGAAATGAATAAAAATAGTAGAGTTAAAATTTTAACCTGATATGTTATTTATACCAGTAACTAGTTTCTGGATGAGTACTCTTAGAGTAATTGGTTTCACTCTAAACTTATTTGCCTATGACTTTGTTTCTTAGGAAACCCGTGTAGCAAAATATCATGAAATTAAAAGTTTCTACATAAAAATTATTCTCATAAATGAAGGTATTCATGCTTGGATGGCAGCTCGAGATTACCTCTTAAAAACTTTATATCCACTAAAGAGGTTCCTTACACTCTCATTTTAGGTTGCATCTTTAGTCATTTTAGTGTTACTTCCATAGAAGGTGAGTTTGAGCTTGATTCATTCTTTGACAAATCAAATCTTAATTGCATGGGGTCTTAAGTTATAAATAATCAAATGATATGACTACACTAGTGATGATGCTAACCCATACTTCCACTTGTCCATCCTAGTGGTGATGATAAACCTACTTCAAATCATGTAGTGTCCTTACCTATTATTGACGAGGCTACATCTTCTCATCCTTCACTCTAGTCTTTTGACATATGATATGAACTTACTACATTTGAAATTAACTTAATTGTGTTGAGGCTTATGTTAGTGGTAAATACATATAGCTTGATGACATATATACTTTCCTTCATGTTTATTATCACATCTTTCAGCACCACCAAATTAGTGACATGAGAGATACATTTTTGCAGAGCTTTTATGATTTTCTAGTATAGTATCTTGATCATTTAGTTTGGTATATTTGGTGATGTATTTTGGCCCTTTTGAATAAGGAAGTTGAGATATGGCTTCATTTGATTATTTATTTTGTTGGCCCGTCCTTCTTATTGAGGTTTATGTCTATGATGCCTTTCCCTCTTTCTTTTATCTCTTTCTTTTATAAATGAAGTTAATAACACTTGTTTGTTAAGTGTATGTCTATTTTTACCTTTTAGATGATTACAAGGAGAGAGTTAAATGTGATGTTACATCTTAATTAAGGGGTTTAATTTTTAACAAAATTGAGTATATAATTTAAATTCATAATTTTATAGGAAGTATTGGCTTAAATCAATTTAGGGGAAGTTATTGAGAAGTTTGGAAAATAAGGAATTAGCTTGTTAGTGGAAAAAAAAGTGTTTGATAAAATTTTAAATTGTTGCTACTTTGTGATTTGTTTTGTGTGAGCTATCAAAAATTGATAATTTGAGTGTTTGGATAAGGAAACATGATTTTATAGTGTGTTATTGTTTGAAATATGGATGATTTATTGATATTTGTGTTTTAGGTTTTGTTTTCCTAAGTGTTTAAGGTGTGATTTTGCATGTTTATGATAGAATTGTTGCACCTAAAACTTAGAATTATGTTTTTATGATGTTATTGTTTGTGTTATATGTTGTAACTATTTAAGTAATGATCTTGGTGTTGTTCTTTAGTTGAATTAATTAAAAATCGTAGTTCTTTAAACTTATTTTACTTTGAAAACTAAAATGATATTAAACGAAAATGAACATAACTAAAGACAAGTGCACCTATCGAAGAAGTAATAAAATAGAGTATATTTAAGACTCCAAGTGTTGAACCCACAAGGAAAAATGCTATTTTAAAGTTAAATATCAGATTAATTAGATTATAATTATCTAGGAAATTCTAAATTAAATGCTTAAAGAGATGAAAAGATAAAATTACTAAACTATCCTATTTATGTTTCATATCTTGCAACTTTGAATTATAAAATGATTTATAAAATTACTAAAAATTATAAACTTGTCAAATCCAGCTTAGGATAAGTGATTAATGAATTAATTACGTTTAAAACAAATTTAAAGGTAGATTAGAGTTCCTTTACGAATTCAAGACAAAGCTATGGTTAATACTTATGCCTTTTCTCCATTAAACTTAGTTGAATGTTTGGTTAAGCTTTCAATCTAGCCAATGGACTTTCATTTCAAGAAGGTTGATTTCTATATTTGAGGTCTTAGATTCAAAATCTCACAAATAATCAAAGTTTGGTCATTGATTGATTGATTTATGTTATTTGTTGATTTTTCCAACAACCTCTGTAGATTTCTCGGATCTTAGATTATCTTTCACTGTAATCTTAGTTGATCAGGGCAAAATCATAACTTTAAGATCTTTAATAAACAAAATCAATCCTTATTACCTGCATTTAAACTCTCCTAAAAAATTAAAACTTAAATCCAAAGCTGGAAAATGGATTTGATCACATATAATCATCAAAGCATAGAAAACATGCATCTTAAGCCACATACTTTGATAGATCTACAAATAGAAGCTGAAATAAGTAGTTTAGAATTATAAAAAATGTTTAGAAAGCTTTTGGACAAGTCTTAAACTTCTTAATTTGATTTGGACATCAATATAGCCTTGAAATCTATAAGATCTTGTAAGAAAATCAAAGAACATTCGATAATATGTACATAAGAACATGAATTTTGATTAATCTAGAAAATAGTAGGAAATAAGTAATAATATGAGTTAGAAAACCCCCTATGATGGTTTAGAAACTTAGATAAATGTCTAAGCATCAATCTCTAACAAATAGCAAATCAAAATATACAATATAACTCAAATTACAAGTATTTCAATCCCATAACATTTAAGAAAATTTGAGAGAGAAGCAAGAGCTTCTCTATCTAATGTTAGATATGAATATGCTAATTTAGTTACATGTTAATGTTGTTTTTCTTATGTTATGCAGCTTCTGAAGCCTTCCACTTGTGTTAGCTAACAAATGGGATAAGCTGGAGACATGTTACAGTCACAATCTTGGAGAATTGGAGTTGGAATTGTTGATTACACATTCAATGGCAATCTGCCTCCCTTCAATGGAACCCTGAGAGACTGCCGTTAATGGTTGAAGTTTGCCGTTTAAATGTCCCCTTGTTCATCGATTAACGTGACCTTACCAGGGTGCCATTAATGGATAGAAAAGGGATACTTTCTTCTCATTTTTGCTTGATTCATCATCATTAAGCTCTATCCTGCAATTAAGTCAACTGACACAAGATTAGAAATCAGAGAAGTGGTTCTGCTTAGTTAGTTAGCAAATCAAGTAATTATTGTTGTTATTATTATTTTCTTTTTGGTGTTAATTCTATTTCTTTTTCTTTTAATGAGGTTAATGCCTTAAAAGAAGTTACAAAATTACTCAAGGAGTTGCATGTTATATATGGAATATCATTCTAATCATTAAGTATCTACCTTCTAAATTATGAAATGAATTAAAGACATTTCATCATTAATAGTCAAAATTAATTAGATAACAATTAAAATTACAGAAATAATTGAATTCCAATGAACACATGAACAATAAGAAGGATTAAAATCAAAAAGTTTTTTTTCACAATTTATAGACTATGATGAAATTGATGATAAATCAATTTACTATCAAATAAACAAAACTCAAGTGCAGAAACATATCCAAATGATAAATCCCTCCACCGTATCTTAACTAAAAATTGTCCTCAATGTTTAAAATAGAAATGGAAAAGCATAATGTAGGAGGAAAGGGAAAGAAATACAGCCACGTGATATAGACTTGAAAGATCCGTTGGTGTAATGGAATGGATGTGCAAAAATTGAAATCATAAGAAAGACATCACAGAAAATAACAAAAAGAAGCTCCACTCATATAAATATGGAAGTAAAATCCATCAAGGAGCAACATAGATAAAAAGCAATCATCAGATCTAACTAAAAAACAAAAGAAACCTATACTATAAAATGGGAAACCTATATTACTAAACTGAAGCAACTAGAACAACCAAAACAACAAAAAATGAATAACTAGAATAATTAAGAAGAAGCGTCATCAACATCCCTGGAACACTAATAATCCTCTAGGCTCCTAACTTAGGCAATCAAATCATCAACCTAATGCTGAATCCATCAAACTGACGAGACATCTCAGACAATAAGGATGATCGGAACTCTAAAAGCTCAAAAGTAAGATGACCCACCATTTTAATTAGGTATTTCATCCTAGAAACCTGAGGATCATTTGAAGAGGATGGCGGGGCAGGAATAGGTGAAACATGTCTCAGACGAGGAATACTTTGAGTGGAGTCAGATGATGCCTCACTCATCTCCTCCTCAGGTGCATCAGGTGCAGGAACATCTTTAGGTACCTCTTATGAATCTTTCTTGATCCATCGAACTTGGAAAAAAACAAAACTCCATTGCTTCAAAAGTGCTGCATTAATCATAACTTTAGATGAACAATGGAGAACCTCCCCTGAATCCAAAGGAACTCCAGAATCCATAAAGATCCTTGTTAATAAGCACTAAAAACTGAAATTCTTGGTAAGCCTCTTAAGCTTAACCACATCTTGCATACCATGAATGATGAAGCCTGATAATAGAATCCTAGGAATAGCACCTAATCCAATATAAGATCTTATGTATTAAGTAAATATCAACAACCCTCATCTCATTCAATCCAGTAGCCCGAGGGGTAACACTAGAACTTAATAGGGAAACATTACTTCACTCACGAATACCTAGGTTAGTAGTGCTGTAACACCTGCTGTTCCTAGTCATTGCCAAAGCTTCCCTAGCAGTAGGTATGGAAAAAGATGGATATGTTTAAATTGAATCACCATGTAACAGGTCTTTAGTCTTTATGTAGACGTCACCTTCATTAGCTACACCCAACAAAGTCAAAACAGAAGCATAAGTTAACAGAATAGGAATACCTCGCATCGAAGATCGAATCTTGATCGTCTCTGAGTCCTCCTTATCCTCAATGTTCGTGTAGGACTCGAGAACTAGGTTAGGATAGAAAGGATCAGAAAAAGGTCACTACTGTCTCCCATCCAATGCTCTTAAATGCTCCCGAGAGGTCAATTGACCCTCAATATCCGGATGGATTGGTCGTTTTATGATAAACTTGTTGTTTTGGTGCGACTGGTACAAATTGAAATTAACCACAGTCATGAATTGGGAAGGATCATAGGCTAGTCATTTCCTGAGTGGTGCCATTGAATCAAAATTGTTTAACAAAAATATCAAAATAGGTTAGAAAATTCAAAGAAAATAAAAAATTTCTTCCAAAAATTTTTTTTGAAAAAATCATTAAAAATTTTGAAAATTCCCAAAAATTTGATCATAATGAGAGGCTACAAAATTTGTATCAATAGAAAGCTTATGAAAATTTGAACATAATGCTACCAAATTTCAATTAAACGAATGCTTAAATCAAGAGATAATTGAAAAAGAATACATTGAATGGAGAAAAAGATCTAGATATGTCAGAATAAATTATAAAAAATTTGTTGATTTTCATAGTAATTTCAACACAGAATGTTGTAGAGGACTACAAATGGGACAAATAGACACCAAAAACGCTTAATTTGGTTGAGAAATAAGGAAGATATAGGAATTTGAAGTTTTATGGCGAAAAAGAGGCGAAGAGAAAATGCTGAAACTACTGGGTTTTTATGCCTTATGCGTTTATTAATGATGCCCTATTATTCTTTCAATGGCACCATTGATAGATAAACAGGGGGCCCTTAAAGGTCTAGAAACGCTGTAAACAACAACACCCTCTCATCCATTAATGTGACCCTATTAGGGTGTCGTTGATGGTCTGCCTAAAGCCTAATTTGATCATTTTCCTTCAAAATTTCTAAGCAAAACCTCTTAAATTAAAGTCCTAATAACATGAATTGGATTATTCATCAAATTGCTTTAGAATTCAAATTAAAAAAACTTATAAAACCAAATCGAACACACTAAACTAAGATTAGGCTAAAGAAAACACACCAAACGTAATTGAAACACACTTAAATGGCTTCAACATATTTATTTGAATGACCACACACTAAATTCAAACTAACAGAACTGAAATTAAGGTTGGTTTGCCTCATAACAAGAGATTATTTAAGGTATTTTAGCCGAACCTTAAGGTTAGAGAATTTTATGTCTCTTCCTTGGTCTAAAATCCATCAACTTCAATTCATTCTTCTTGCAAAACATATGGGCCACATTCTGAATGGTTATAAAAGGATTTAAAGCCATTGTATCATTTAACCATTGATCCTTA
This sequence comes from Pinacopodium congolense, assembly GCA_028565735.1. Lineage (NCBI taxonomy): Eukaryota > Viridiplantae > Streptophyta > Magnoliopsida > Malpighiales > Erythroxylaceae > Pinacopodium > Pinacopodium congolense. The sequence continues at coordinate 7,900 of JAOXYD010154751.1, read as the reverse complement.
ATGAAACACCAAACTTGACTTTGAAAATACCATGGTAAAAAGTCTTGAATTACCATAGTTAACCCTGAAGTGAAAGCATAAAAACCAATGAAATAAACAAACTCCAATACTTTCTCACTGTCAACCTCATTTTGTTTGAAACATTCATCATGTTGATCACAATTAAGAACCTTTAAAACATTGTCTTCATTTTGAGATTGACCATTAACACCAATGACATCAACATAAACATTATCTATTTGATCATCTAATGGGAAGGCACAAACACTTCCTTCAACTTTAGCAACTTCACTTTCAGTTTCACTTTCAACACTTTCCTTACAATCATTAAACTTCACCACATGATTTCCAAAAGGAATTGGAAAATTATCATCACTATCCATAGCACAAACTTCTAACTCAGTTGGCTCACATTCAATCGATGAAGTTGGATTAATAGGTGTGATTTTTTTCATCAAAAGTTATTTTAAATTTGGATAATAACTTTCCAACTCTTTAAATTGATTTTTCCAATTGGGATACACTAAACAAGGATACTCTAAATTTTTGAAACAATTGAAAAGATCGCCTAAATTGAGCATCTAATCTTTGTGGATATGGAATCATAGGTTGGTAAGGTTGGACATTTGAATTAGCAAATAACCTTGGTGAAAAATTTTCATTTCCAACTTCTTTCACTTCTTTCCTTCTTTCCATCACTTCACTTTCATTCACTCCCTCCTTTTCATGATCATTTAGTACAGTGATGGCCATAGCATGCTATTCAGAAGTAGGTTAAGACATAAAAGGTAAGGGATGAGGTAATTGCTCATCTAATATTCAAACATTCTGACTTACTTGAGTCTATAAATTCTTAACTGAATCTTCATGAGATTTCATCCTAAACTCATTGATTTGAATATACTTCATCATTATGCCTTCAAAATTAGACTTTTCGTGATCAAGTGAACTATAAGGAAATTCAATTTGAGGATTAAAATGGGAATTTTAGTAGTAAAAAATGGGATAGCTTTCTTTAGAAGGTTTATAAGAGTCCATTCCTTGCTTAGTATAAGAATAGTGGTCTTGAGTAGGATCAAAGAAATAAGAGGGCCTTATTTGACAATCTTTTAAAGCATAAAAGGAACTATCACAATAATTAAAAGTCATAGGAAATTGAAACATATCACTACAAAATTAAGCTTGTAAAATTTGCAATTGCTTGTTATGATGTACCAATTGAGCTTGAAAAACTGAGGTTTCATTAATAGCATGAGCTCTATATGGTTTCCTACAAGAAGGATCAAAAGTGTATTGAAAGCTATTGGATTCCATGTCCTCAATCGATTCATATGCCTCACTTGGGGTTTGTCTCATCAAAGTTCATCCAGAAGCAGCATCTATGAGACTAAAAGCGGATGGTATGAGTCCTAAGTAGAAAAAATGCACTTGCTCACAAATACTAAAGTTATGAATCAGACATTCAGTAAGTAGATGTGTAAATCGATCATAAGACTCATGCAAACTCTAGCCCTTATATTGCTCAAAAGAAGAAATCAAAAATTTCAACTTAGCTATCTTAACTAGGGGAAAGAATTTAGCTAAAAAGCGATTCGCAAGATCATCCTAAGTTTAGATAGAATTAGGTGGAAAAACATTTAACCATGTATGCGCTCTATCTTTCAAAGAAAAAGGAAATAACTTGAGTTTAAGCGCATCATTTGAAATTTCAGAATTTTGATAAAGATCACATATGTCCAATAATTTTCTTAAATGATCATTTGGATTTTTCGAAGATGAACCACTGAATTGAGAAGACTTAATCATGGAAATGAGCATATGTGTAATATTGAAATCATTTGAGTTTATCCTAAGTCTAACCATGCTAGTCTTAGGACCGCTCCTAGTTTTCATAACCAATTCCAACATGGTTGGTTCTTTGTGGGGTTGAAAAAACAAGTTCTCATAAGGTTACATTTCTACATTAGGTTGATTCTTACTGAACACACAATTGAGACCAGAAGATAAGAATCAAACTTTAAAAAATAAAAAGCAAATTAAAACATAAAAGAAAAAATAAAAACATGCGAACAAACTTAAAATACTATATACAACATGAACATCCTAGAGTATTTGACACTACTTTCTCTAATATTAACTAAAAACACACTGATTAACCCCCAGAAATGGTGCAAAAAACTTCTTGTTCATTGGTTGACTTGATTAAAAATGGGAGTTCTTTGAACCGATTTTACTTTGAAAAACAAAATGATATTAAGAGAAAACGAACATGACCAAAGGCAAGTTCACTTAACGAACAAGTGATAAAGTGGAGTATATTTAAGACTCCGAGTGTTAAACCCATGGGGGAAATATGGTATTCTTAAGTTAAATATCAAATTAATTAGATTAAAATTATCTAGAAAATTCTAAATTAAATGATTAAAAAGATGAAAAGATAAAATTACTAAACTATCATGATTATGTTTCAAACTCTTGCAATTTTGAATTATAAAATGATTTATAAAATCACTGAAAATTATAAAGTTATGGAATCTAGCTCAGGATAAGTGATTAATGAATTAATTGAGTTTAAAAAAAATTTAAAAGGAGATTAGAGATCCTTCATGAATTAAAGACAAAGCTATGGTTAAGACTTATGCATTTTCTACACTAAACTGAGTTTAAAGTTTGGTTATGCTTTAAGTATAACCAATGGGCTTCAATTTCAAGAAGGTTGATTTATCTATTTGCAGTCTCAGGTCTCTAACTCTCACAAATAATCAAAGTTTGGTAATTCATTGATTGATTTATGTTGTTTATTGATTTTTCCAACAACCTAAGTAGATTTCTCGAATCCTAGTTTATCTTTCACTCTAATCTTAGTTGATCAGGCCAAAATTAGAACTTTAAGATCATCAATAAACAAAATCAAACCTTATTACATGCATTTAGACTCTCCTAAAACATTAAAATATAAATCTGAAGCTGGAAAATGGATTTAAGCACACATAGTCATCAAAGCATATAAAACATGCATCTTAAGCCGCATACTTTGATAGATCTACAAATATAAGTTGAAATAAGTAGTTTAGAAGTTACAAAACATGTTAAAAAGCTTTTGGAAAAGTTTTGAACTTCTTAACTTGATCTGGACATCAACACAGCTTCGAAATCCACAAGATTTAGCAAAAAAATCAAAGAACATTCAAGAATATACACTTAAGAATATAAACTTTGATTAATCCAAAAAATAGGAGAAAATAAGTAATGATCTAAGTTAGAAACCCCCCTATGATGGTTTAGAAACTTAGATATATGTCTCAGCAATATTCTCTAATAAACAACAACTCAAAATACACTCTAAAACTCGAATTACAAGTGTTTGAAGCCTAAACTATATAAGAAAAATTAAAAGAGAAGCAAAAGCTTCTCTATTTAGGAGTTAGATATGAAATCTACAGGTTAGATGCTATATGTTTTCCTTGTTGTATGTAGACACCTTGGACCTCTCACATGTGCTAGAAGATAGTATAATTAATTAAGGACACGCCAAATTTGAAATCTTTAAGATTTGGAGCTGAAATTGTTGACTCTAGTGATCAATGGCACCCTGTTTCCATACAAAGGGCGCTATTAATGCTCGAATTTTGCACTCTTAAATGCCACCATGTTCTTCTTTCAATAGCACCCTATGCAAATGCCGTTAATGGACAAAATTAAGGTTAATTCTTTAATTTTTTGCTCCAATCTTCATCTTCAAGCTCTATCCTGCAAATCAAACATAATAACACATAAATTTAACAATTAAGCACTGAATTATGGTTAAATTAACATCAAATATCATCTAAAAAGACTATATATTTAACCCCTAACACTAGTGCTAGTAGTAGTTCTCATAATATGGATTGTGAAAGTTATGGTAGTAATTCCCATTCATCATTAGAGTGTCAAGAAAGTCCTTTTGCTCGAAAACCCGAACAAGCCCAATTTGTTAGTAATTTCAATAGGCAAAGAGGAAACCCTTTTTCAAACACCTACAATCTTGGTTGGAGGAACCATCCTAATTTTTCCTAGAGTAACAATCAAAACTACCTGCAACCATTTTAACAACCTCAAGCTAATCCTCAAAGACCACCTTAACCTGGCTTTAGAGTCAACTAATCTAAAAGAGAAACACTCAATTTTGAAGAAACTATTCTTAAGTATATCTAATCCAATGAGTCTCGAATGCAAAATCATGAAGCATCAATCAAGAACTTGGAGACTCAAGTTCAACAAATTTGCTCAACTCTTATAAGAAAAGCTACCCGATAAGCTTCTTAGCACAACCAAAGCTAATCCAAGAGAACATGCAAAAGCGATTACTTTAAGAAGTGTGAAGGAGGTTGAGAAAGAAAGGAAAAAAGAAGCAAAAAAAGGTAAGCAAGTGATTGTGGATAGTGAAGAAGATAGAAAAGAAGAAGGACATGACAGAAGAAAGAGAGTTGTGGAAGAAGAGAAGAAGAAAGAGAAGGATGATGAGGGTGTAAGATCAAATAAGGCACCTAGGTTATTCGCTGATCCAAATGTACAACCCTATAAACCTAGGATATCATACCCTCGAAGATTAAAGAATACACACTTAGATAAGTAATTTGGTAAATTTTTGGAGATGTTTAAGAAGTTACATATCAATATCCCATTTGTTGAAGCAATTGCCCAAAAGCCTTCTTATGCAAAGTTTTTAAAGGAAATCCTATCCAAGAAGAGAAGGTTAGAGGAGTAAGAGATTATGAAGCTTAATGAAGAATGTTCTGTTATCCTGCTAAAGAAGTTACCTCCAAAACTCAAGGATCCTAGTAGCTTTACCATTCCTTATACAATCGGTAGCTTACAAATTGATAGGGCTTTGATGGATCTAGGAGTAAGCATTAATTTAATGCCCTTATCAATTTTTAAGAAGTTAGAATTAGAGGAACCTAAACCTATTACAGTCTCATTACAATTGGATGACAGCTTAGTGACCTATCCAAGACGGATTATTGAAGACGTTTTAGTTAAGGTTGATAGGTTCATATTCCCTGTTGATTTTCTTGTTTTGGATATGAAGGAGGATAGTATAGTGCCTATCATTTTAGGACGACCATTCATGGCTACTGCCAGGGCACTGATCGATGTACATAATGGAAAGCTCTTTCTCAGGCTTCAAGATGAAGAGATTGAGTTTAATGTTTTTTTAGCAATGAAGCATCCATCCACCCTGAATTCATGTAACTTCATTGGAGTTCATTCTACTCTAATCAATCCATTTGAATATCTTTGTTCAGATTCATTGCAAAAGGCTTTGATTCATTCAATTGCAGAAGAAGAAGGAGAGGAAGTCAAGGCATTAAAGGACTTAGAGGTTGGAAAGGAGTCTTCTAACTGGATACTATCCAGAAGATTTGAACCTTTGTATAGGCCAATCCAACCCTTCCAAAACCATCAATTGAAGAGCCTCTAACTCTAGAATTAAAGCCTCTCCCTTTAACCTTGAAGTATGCATTTTTAGACCTCTATCTCAATTGCCTATTATCATTTCATTATCACTAAGTGATACGATGGAGGAGAGATTGTTAAGAGTTCTTAGAGATCATCAAAAGGCTATAGGATAGACTTTAGAAAATATTAAAGGATTAAGTCATTCTATTTTTACTCATCGAATATTCATTGAAGAAAGAAGTAAACCTTTGGTCTAATCTCGGTGTAGACTAAATCCAAATATGAAGGAAGTGGTAAAGAATGAAGTAGTTAAGCTCCTAGATGCTGGTATTATTTATCCCATTTCTGACTCTACATGGGTTAGTACAGTTCAAGTAGTACCAAAGAAAAGAGAGACTATTGTCATGAAGAATGAACAAGAATAATTAATTGCCACAATGAAGGTAATTAGTTGGCGTATGTATATTGATTATCATAAATTAAATGACGTCACAAGAAAGGATCACTTTTCTTTACCCTTCATTAATCAAGTCATAGAAATGTTAGCTGGACATAGCTTTCATTATGCTTTAGATAGATATAGTGGTTACTTGCAAATTCCTGTTGCCTTTGAGGACTAGGAAAAGACAACATTTACATGTCTATATGGCACCTTTGCATATCGATGCATGCCTTTTGGTTTGTATAATGCCCCTACTACTTTTCAGCGTTGTATGATAGCAATTTTTAAGGATATTATTGAGTCATGCATTGAAGTATTCATGGATGATTTTCTATATTTGTTACATCCTGCAATGCATGTTTGGAGAATCTAGAGAAGGTACCTAAGAGATGTGAAGAAACTAACTTGGTTTTAAACTGGGAAAAATATCATTTCATGGTGCAAGAATGCATAGTGGTTGGGTCACAAGATTTCAAGTAAGGGTATTGAAGTAGATCCGGCAAAAGTAGAAGTCATTGATCAACTACCCCTACCAAATTCAATTAGAGTAATTCGGAGTTTTCTTAGACATGCTAGGTTTTATAGATGCTTTATTAAAGATTTTTCCAAGATAGCGAAGCCCCTTACTAAGCTTTTGACCAAGGACATAATCTTTAACTTTGATGATAATTGTATGCATTCTTTTCATCTTTTAAAGGAAAAACTTATGAGTGCACCAATTTTGGTATCACCTGATTGGTCTCTTCCTTTTGAGTTAATGTGTGATATGAGTGACTTTGCAGTTGGTGTAGCACTTAGACAAAGGCATGGAAAGCTCTTCCATCCAATCTATTATGCAATTTTCACTTTGAATGATGCTCAAAAGAATTACACAATCACTGAGAAGGAGATGCTATCTATGGTATTTGTAATTAACAAGTTTCAATCCTATTTGGTTCTTTCAAAGGTGATAGTCTATACGGACTATTCTGCAATGAAGTACCTTATGAACAAGCAGCGTGCTAAGCCATGATTGATTCGACGGGTTCTCCTATTACAAGAGTTTGACATGGAAATTCGAGATAAGAAAGATAAGGAAATCTTTGTAGCTGATCATTTATCTTGTCTGAATGAGAGAGTAATGGAGAAAGGAGAAAACCAAGATATAAAGGAGGTGTTTCCTGAAGAAAACTTACTAGCCATGCTTACTTTACCATGGTATGTGGATATAGTGAATTACTTGGCTGGTAATGTAATCCCTCTTAACTTTTCATACTAACAGAAGAAGAATTTCTTTTCAAAAGTTAGGCAGTATCTTTGGTATGACCATTTTCTTTACAAGATTTGTGCTAATAGAATAATTCAAAAATGTGTTCCTACTGAATAAGTGTCTTAAATTTTAAATCATTTTCATTCAAAGGAGACTGGAGGACACTTTGACCCTACTAGGACTGCACACAAGGTGCTGGAGTGTGGTTTTTATTGGCTTACTTTATTTAAGGACACATTTCATTATGTGAAGTCATGTGATAGTTATCAAAAGGTTGGTAATATTTCTAGGAGACACAAGATGCCAATAACCGACATTTTGGTTTGTGAAATCTTTGATGTTTAGGGTATTAATTTTATGAGTCCATTACCTTCATCATACTCCAACCAATACATCTTAGTGGATGTTGATTATGAGAGTAAATAGGTTGAAGCAGTTGCACTTCCAAAAAATGATGCATGAGGTATAGTTTGTTTCCTCAAGAAGAACATATTTACCCAATTTGGGACACCTAGAGCTATTATAAGTGATAGGGGAACGTATTTCTATAACATGCAATTTGAATCCCTTTTATCTAAGTATGGTGTTACCCATAAGGTTGTTACACCTTACCATCCTCAGACTAACAGTCAAGTTAAAATATCTAATCAAGAAATCAAGAGAATTTTGGAAAAGATCGTTAGCTCTTCAAGAGAAGATTGATCAATGAAGTTAGATGATGCACTATGGGCATATTGAATTGCATATAAGACACCCATTGGAATGTC
>JAOXYD010154740.1:0-10409 GCA_028565735.1 Pinacopodium congolense | reverse complement strand
TAATAAAGCCCCGACACCCTTTTATGGTGCCGTTATAGCCCGACTTCTGCACTCAATAACGACCCCATGTTCTTCAGCAATTGCACCCTCTCATGGTGCCATTAATGGACAGAAACAAGAGGTGTTCTTTAATGTTTTTGCTCCAATCTTCATCATTAAGCTCCATTATGCAAATCAAACAATATAAGGTATCAAATCAACAATTAAACACTGATTTAGGGGGTCATAATTTAACAAATTAACCATGAAAACCATATAAATTTGACCCCCTATCATGGCTCTGCAAGTTAAAATTGAAAATATCTCGTTAGAAATTAAAACAAAACTTAAGGAATACTGCACTGATGTCGTTTAACTGCGACTGCTTGACTTCAGAAGAAAATAAAACGTGAGCCAAAAAGGATAAAATGTGGGTTGGCTATTGAACCCCATTTTACTCTTGATTTTTTATTCTTTCATCTAATTTTCTAAATTTCCACTTCAATTGGTTAGCTCACTGCAATAAAAACATTTAAGACATAAATTAAAAAATTAAGCACTAAACTAGGAGTAAATTTACATCAAATTATCATGAGAAATCATATAAAATGAAGCATTATCACTGCCCCACGCTTGTCTTTCTGCTTGTCCTTAAGAAAAACATAATATCATCAATCTCAAAATAGCCTATAAGAGTAGGAAAACTTGCTTAACTCATCAAAACCAATCATGGGCACCTTTCCTTGATCATTTAATCATCCAACAAATCATTATGATGTTTTATGATTAATCAAGCATGAAAAGTAAAAAATGACGCCAAATATCTTCATATTCTTTAAAAATTCAACCTAACTTGCATTAAATGGTTTTCATGCACAAAATGAATATACACAAAGCAAAATGACTCATATTTTTGGAAACTTCACACCTTTGTAATCATTAAACACAATTGAAGAAAATAAGTGAGCTTTTAAGGCTTGATTGAGAGGTCATTCAATCTTTTGACGAGAATATGAACATTTTATCCTGAACATCCCTTGTTACTCATTTAGGTTATCTCACATCAATTGGCTACTAGGACCAGAGTGGTGGGGACTTTGACTGCCTTGTCTCGGGTGAAGAGAAGGGGTAGTAGGCTTAGTAGGGCTCTTTAACTTCAACCAATTGGTTTGACGCCAGGAGAGTGAATAATCTTCATGAAAATAGGCTCTTTGGCTTCATATATGTGTCCCCTCCAAGTAGGAAGCAAGTGGAGAAGTTGTAGCAAGTGGTTCTATAAGTTAGAGTTGAAAATATCTCGAAAGGTATTAAAACAAAACTTAAAGAATACTAGAACGACTCGTTTAAAAACCACTTTTTTACTTGAGAATAAAATAAAGTGTGCGCAAGAAGGGATATAATGCGGATTGACTATTGACCACCATTTTTTTCCTGATTTTTGATTGCTTCATCTAATTTTCTGAATTTCAACTTCAATTGGGTAGCTAGCGGTAATAAAATCAATTTAAGACAAATAACATAATTAAACACCAAACTAGGAGTCAATTAACATCAAATTATCATGAAAACTCATATAAAATGAAGCATTATCACTTCCCCACACTTTTCTTTTTTCTTTCCTCAAGAATAACATAATATCATCAATCTTAAAATAGCCTATAGCATAGGAAAACTTGCTTAACTCATCAAAACAAATCATGGGCACCTTTCCTTGATCATTCAATATATCAAACAAATCATTAAGAAGTTATATCATTAATCAAGCATGTAAAGCAACAACGGACTTAAAAGATATTCATATTCTTTGAAAATTAGCCTAACTTGAATTAAATGGTTTTCATGCACAAAAGGAATATACATGAAGCAAAATGTCATATTTTAAGCAACTTCACCCCTTTTTAACCGTTAAGCACAACCTAAGAAAATAAGTGAGCTTTTAAGGCTTGGTTGAGTGGTCATTCAATCTTTTTATAGGAAGATGAACATTTTGTCGTGAACATCCGCAGTTAATAATTTAATCCATGTCACATCAATTGGCTACTGAGACAAGGGTGGCATGGACTTCAACTTCTTTTTCTCGGGTGAAGAGAACAGGAAGTAGGCTTAGTATGGCTCTTTAACTTCAACCAAATGGTTTGATGCCAGTAGAGTGAATAATCTTAAGGAAAATAGGTTCTTTAGCTTCATATATATGTCCCCTATAAGTAGGAAGGTAGTGGACAAGTTGCAGTAAGTGGCTCTACAACTTATAGTTGAAAATATCTCGACGAGTATTAAAATGAAAGTTGAAGAATACAACAATGATGTCGTTTAACTGCCACAACATGACATCAGAACAAAATAAAACATGAGCCATAAAGAATAAAATGCAGGATGACTGTTGACCCCAATTTTACTCTTGATTTGTGATTCTCTCATCTATTTTTCTAAATTTCCACTTTAATTGGTCAATTCACTGCAATAAAAACAATTTAGGACATAAATAACACAATTAAGCACTAAACTAGGAGTCAGTTAATATCAAATTATCATAGGAAATCTTATAAAATGAATCATTATCACTTCCCGACACTTGTATTTCTACTTTCCATAATGAAAAACATAACATCATCAATGTTAAAAAATAATATAAGCATAGGAAAACTTGTTCAACTCATTAAAACCAATCATGGGCACCTTTCCTTGATCATTCAATCATGAAAGAAATCATTACGATGTTATATGATTAATCAAGCATGTAAAGTAACAAAAGACACCAAATATCTTCATATTCTTTCAAAATTAAGCCTAACTTACATTAAATGTTTTTGATGCCTAAAATGAATACACACGAAGCAATATGATTCATCTATTAAGCAACTTCGCACCTTTTTAACCTTTAAGCAGAAACTAAGAAAATAAGTGAGCTTTTAAGGCTTGATTGAGAGGTCATTCATTCTTTTGACGAGAATATGAACATTTTATCCTGAACATCCCTTGTTCCTCATTTAGGTTATCTCACATCAATTGGCTACTAGGACCAGAGTGGCGGGGACTTTGACTGCCTTGTCTCAGGTGAAGAGAAGGGTTAGTAGGCTTAGTAGGGCTCTTTAACATCAAGTAATTGGTTCAAAGCCAGTAGACTGAATAATCTTTGTGAAAATAGGCTCTTTGGCTTCATGTATGTGTCCCTTCCAAGTAGGAAGCAAGTGGCTCTGCAAGTTATAGTTGAAAATATCTCGACAGGTATTAAAACGAAACAAAAAGAATACTTGAACGACTCGTTTAACTGCCAGTTTTTGACTTTAGACTACAATAAAGTGGGATCCAGAAGGGATAAAATGTGGGTTGACTATTGACCACTATTTTACTCCTGATTTGTGATTCTTTCATCTAATTTTTTGAATTTCCACTTTAATTGCGTAGCTAACTGCTATAAAATCAAATTCACATAGAAATAATACAATTAAGCACTACACTATGAGCCAATTAACCTCAAATTTTAATGAAACATCATATAAAATGAGCCATTACAAGTTACCCACACTTGTCTTTTTGCTTGCCCTCAAGAAAAAGATGATATCATCAATCTCAAAATAGCCTATAATTATTGGAAAACTTGCTTAACTTATCAAAACCAATCATGGGCAACTTTCCTTGATCGTTAAATCATCAAAAAAAAAAATCATTAAGATGTTATATGATTAATCAAGCATGTAAAGTAACAAAGGACGTCAAATATCTTCATATTCTTTCAAAATTCTACCTAACTTACATTAAACAGTTTCATGCATAAAATGAATATACATAAAGCAAAATGACTAACATTTTAAACAACTTCACACCTTTTTAACCTTTAAGCACAACCTAAGAAAATAACTGAGCTTTTAAGACTTGATTGAGAGGTCATTCAATCTCTTTACGGGAAGATGAAAATTTTTTCGTGAACATCCGTAGTTACTCATTTAAGTCATCTCACATCAATTGGCTACTAAGACCAGAGTGGTGGGTACTTTGACTACCTTGTGTCAGGTGAAGAGAAGGGGTAGTAGGCTTAGTAGCGTACTTTAACTTCAACCAAATGGTTCGACGCCAGTAGAGTGTATAATCTTCATGAAAATAGTTTCTTTGGCTTCATATATGTTTCTCCTGCAAGTAGGAAGCAACTGGACAAGTTGTAGCAAGTGGCTCTTCAAGTTATAGTTGAAAATATCTCGACAAGTATTAAAAGAAAACTTAAAGAATACAAGAACGACGTCTATTAACTACCACTATTAGACTTTAGAATAAAATAAAATGTGAGCCAGAAGGGATAAAATGCTGGTTGACTATTGACCACCATTTTACTCCTGATTTGTTATTCTTTCATCTAATTTTCTAACTTTCCACTTAAATAGGGTAGCTAACTAAAATATAATAAATTTAAGACATAAATAACATAATGAAGCACTATACTATGAGTCAATTAACATTAAATTGTAATGAAACATCATATAAAACAAACCATTAAAACTTCCCCACACTTGTCTTTTTGCTTATTCTCGAGAAAAACATAATATCATCAATCTTAAAATAGCCCTTAAGCATTGGAAAACTTGCTTCACTCATCAAAACCAATCGTGGGCAACTTTCCTTGATCGTTTAATCATCCAACAAATCATTAAGATGTTATAGGGTTAATCAAGCATGTAAAGTAACAAAGGATGTCAAATATCTTCATATTCTTTCAAAATTCAACCTAACTTGCATTAAAGGGTTTTCATGTATAAAATGAATATACACAAAGCAAAATGACTAACAATTTAAGCAATTTCGCACCTTTTTAACCTTTAAGCACAACCTAAGAAAATAAGTGAGCCCTTAAGGCTTGATTGAGAGGTCATTCAATATCTTTATGGGAAGATGAACATTTTGTCATGAACATCCCTAGTTATCATTTAAGTCATCTCACATCAATTGGCTACTAGGACCAGAGTGTCGGGAACTTCTACTGCCTTGTCTCGGGTGAAGAAAAAGGGTAGCAGGCTTAGTAGGGAACTTTAATTTCAACCAATTGGTTCGATGCCAGTAGAGTGTATAATCTTCGCGAAAATAGGTTCTTTGGCTTCATATATGTTTCTCTTGTAAGTACGAAGCAAGTGGACAAGTTACAGCAAGTGGCTCTGCAAGTTATAGTTGAAAGTATCTCGACAGGTGTTAAAAGAAAACTTAAACAATACAAGAACGACGTCGTTTAATTGCCACTATTAGACTTTAGAATAAAATAAAATGTGAGCCAGCAGGGATAAAATGCGAGTTAACTATTGACCACCATTTTACTCCTGATTTGTTATTCTTTGATATAATTTTCTTCCCACTTCAATAGGGTAGCTAACTATAATAAAATAAATTTAAGACATCAATAACACAATGAAGCACTATACTAGGAGTCAATTAACATCAAATTATAGTGAAGCATCATATAAAATAAACAATTATCACTTCCCCACACTTGCCTTTTTTCTTGTCCTTAAGAAAAACATAATATCATCAATCTCAAAATAGCCTATAAACATAAAAAAACTTTCTTTTCGTAGCAAAACCAATCATTGGAACATTTCCATCATTCAATCATCAAACAAATCATTAAGATGTTATGTGATTAATCAAGCATGTAAAGTAAGAAAGGACATCAAATATCTTCATATTCTTTCAAAATTCAAACTACATTGCATTAAATGGTTTTCATGCACAAAAGGAATATACCCAAAGCAAAATGACTCATATTTTAAGCAACTTCACACCTTTTTAACTGTTAAGCACAACCTAAGAAAATATGTGAGCTTTTAAGGCTTGATTTATAGGTCATTCAATCTTTTTACAAGAAGGTGAACATTTTTTCGTGAACATTCCCTGTTACTTATTTAAGTCATCTCACATCAATTGACTACTAGGACATGAGTGGTGGGGACTTCGATTGCCTTGTCTAAAGTGAAGAGAAGGGGTAGTAGGCTTAGTAGGGCTCTTTCACTTCAACCAATTGGTTTGACGCTAGTAGAGTGAATAATCTTCATGAAAATAAGTTCTTTAGCTTCAAATATGTGTCCCCTGCAAGTAGGAAGCAAGTCTATAAGGTTCAGCAAGTGGCTCTGTAAGTTATAGTTGAAAATTTCTCGACAAGTATTAAAACAAAACTTAAAGAATACTATAATGATGTCATTTAACTGCCACTGCTTGACTTCAGAACAAAAATAAAACTTGAGCCAAAAAGGATAAAATGTAGGTTAGCTATTGACTCTTATTTTACTCTTGATTTGTGATTCTTTCATCCTTAGTTACTCATTTAAGTTATATCACATCAATTAGCTACTAGGACTAGAGTGGCAGGGACTTTGACTGCCTTGTCTCGGGTGAAGAGAAGGGGTAGTAGGCTTAGTAGGGCTCTTTCACATCAACTAATTAGTTCGACGTCAGTAGATTGAATAATCTTCATGAAAATAAGCTCTTTGGCTTCTTATATGTGTCCACTCTAAGTAGGAAGCAAGTGTAGAAGTTGTAGCAAGTGGCTCTACAATTTATAGTTGAAAATATCTCGATAGGTATTAAAACGAAACTTAAAGAATACTAAAACAACTCGTTTAACTGCCACTATTTGACATTAGAATAAAATAAAGTGTGAGTCAGAACGAATAAAATGCGGGTTGACTATTGACTACCATTTTTCCCCTGATTAGTGATTATTTGATCTAATTTTTTGAATTTCCACTTCAATTGGGCAGCTAACTACAATAAAATCATTTTAAGACATAAATAACACATTTAAGCACTAAACTAGGAATTAATTCACATCAAATTATGATGAAAAATCATGGAAAATGAATCCTTATCACTTCCCTACAATTTTCTTTTTTCTTGTCCTCAAGAAAAACATAATATCATTAATCACAATATATCTTATAAGTATACGAAAACTTGCTTATCTCATCAAAACCAATCATGGGCACCTTTCCTTGATCATTTAATCATCAAACAAATCATTAAGAAGTTATATTATTAGTCAAGCATGTAAAGTAACAATGGATATCAAATATCTTAATATTCTTTCAAAATTCAACAGAACTTTCATTAAATGGTTTTCATGCACAAAATGAATATACACAAAGCAAAATGATTGATCTTTTAAGAAACTTTGCACGTTTTTAACCGTTAAGCACAACATAAGAAAATAAGTGAGCTTTTAAGGCTTGATTGAGAGGTCATTCAATCGTTTTATGGGAAGATGAACATTTTTTCGTCACATCCCCAGTTACTCATTTAAGTCATCTCATATCTATTGGCTACTAGCACCAGAGTGGTGCGACTTCGACTACCTCGTCTCGGGTAAAGAGAAAGGGTAGTAGGCTTAGTAGGGCTCTTTAACTTCAACCAATTGGTTCGATACCAGTAGAGTGAACAAACATTTCTCACATTTTTTTACAATTTAAGCACATTTTTTCATTTTTTCTTCTTCTTTTTAGAATTTTCCATTGAATTTGATTTTGAATTAAAACATGATAATGAAAATGCTAAAATAAGTCTTTAAAGGCTTTAGGGATATGCATTTTATACATGGAAACTCATAATTCCTATCAAATATCCATAACAAAAAGCATGAAACCATAAAAGGTCATTGTCGGTAAACATGGTTAAGTAATAATATAACATTTTAAAACATCAAAAAGATCAAATTCAAAAGGAAAAAGTGTCAATGAATGACATTAAAATCGAAAATTTCCACAAATTATAGATAGCTTTGAAAAAAATGATAAAATGTTGTCATTTAGGACAAATAAAATATAAGTGTGAAACAACCATTCCATCCCTCATACTTATGTTGAACAGTTTCCTTAATGTTTTTAAACTAAAAAGAAATTACAAAAATGAGGGATAAGAACGGAAAGCAACTGGAATAAATTGATAATAACTTGAACACCCTGTTGAATTGAATAGTGAAAATATATCTTGACTTGCTATAATTGCCAGAAACGAAAGAAAATGGAAGTACTAGAAGCCAACAATAACCATAAAAGTTGTTCGCCCTATGGCACCCAAGAGGGGGGTCAATTGGGTATTTAAAAATTCTTACGGAAACAAAAAACTTTAAACACCTTCGGCCAATTTTAATACAATGCAATCTCTATAAAAAATTCAACTAAAATGGAATGCCAAACTTTGCTTCAATATTAAGCAAACACTAATGCTCAAATATAAAGAGAGAAGGGAAGAGATGAACACCAAGATTTATAGAGGTTCACCTATCCTAAAGATAGACTACGTCCTCTCTCCAACTACTTGTTGGAAATTCACTAACAACAATCTTGGTTAAAGGCCAAGAGGAACCTTTACAAAAATCTTGATTCAAGGCCAAGAGGAACCTTTACACAATCTTGTTCTAAGGTCAAGAGAAACCTAGACCATACTCTTGAATTCTAAGGTCAAGAGAAACCTATTCAATCTTGTTTTAAGGTCAAGAGAAATCTATACAACACTCTTGAATTCTAAGGTCAAGAGGAACTTACCAATCTTGCCTTTCACAAAGAGGGTGAAGAGTAACCCTTTACAACAATATTTTTATGGTAGAGAGGAGCCTTTCAACCACAACCAAATTCTATAATTTTTTTCCCACATGGACAGCCCGTCAACCAAGCTCCCTTGAGCTTCAACACAAGCTTATATAACTTCTTAAACCTTGATCAAAATCAATACAATATAAGGTATAAAATGCAACAAATGCAATATGGAATTTTCAATGCACAATTAAGGCCTAAACCTATCCAATTCACAATAAAGGTTTAACACAATCCAAATCTTCTTTATCCTGGGTGAAGAGCAACCTAAAAAATCTATTTTAAAGGAAAAGAGCAACCTATACCACAATTAACAATCAACACAAATTTAATTCCCCCAAAATATGTAACCAAATACACCTTCAATGGTGTTCCTATAATGCTTAAGCAATAAAAGCAATTCTGAATATTCTAGAGGAAAACCAAGATTATGTTAAACCTCCTAGCACTTCAATAGGTCATAAACAATCGGCTTCAAACACTGAAAACGTGAATAAACTATCATATAGTTATATTAAACAATCAACCACGCAATCTGTCCAAAATATGCAATCTTAAGAGTTCCAGCCTATAAACATATGAATTTAATCACCAAAATGATGCAAATTAAATGAAATAAACCTATCATAACATCAATCTATATGTAAACAATAAATCTCAGTAGCAAACACAATTTTAGCACATCAATTGAATGATCAAAACTAAGCTCAAAGTCAAGACTATCAAACCTGGACAGTTTTGAGCAACCTACAAAATTCAAGCTCAAACAAACAATATAATCAATTAAAAATTGAAAACAAAATATTGACAATCTCCTAAGACCTTAAAAAAATTGAAAACATCAAATTTGCACTTCCATAAATTGATTAAAACACAAAATTGAAGCCAATAAAGAAGCTACAGAGAAAAACATGTTTGTTTGGAAGATTTTGAGCAGTCCGTGTTCTTTGAGCTCAAACACGCGATTTGAGTGCTTAAAAATTGAAGTAAAAGAACCTATGAACTCTTGAGACCTTAAGAAAAATGTGTATGAAAATTTTGAATCAATAAAAATAGTTTTGCAAGCTCATAACTGAAAAACACAGAAGTTCAGAAAAGTTCAACCAAAATAGAGACAGTTTTGGTATGTTGATCTTTGAAAGCTTGGAACAGACAAATTAATAATGAAAAAATCAATTGAAAGCTTTCTAAGTTTCATCTATATCTAAACTAACAGAAAACATAAAATTTACAACACAAGAAATTGATTTAAAACTTCAAAATATGAATTGAATAAAGGTTGTACAGAAAATAAAGAAAGCTTTGAGAATTTGAGAGATTTGATCTTGTAATGTTGTTTCCAGGGTATCTAACCTTATTAAATCTGTTTAGGAAGCATATATATAGTGTTGGGAGAGGTTTGGAATCGTTACGAACAAAAACTCGCCGTTTGGGGAGGTTAATAAGTTGTTAAGTCCAAAAAGGGAAACTAGCCGTTAGAGTCTGGCCCTTCAACGACACCCTCTGAGCTGATCAACGACGCTATTGTTCCAAGAATAGCTCACCGTTGATGCCTTCTAGCAAACAAGGTATAACGGTACCCTGTGAGCCCACCATTTAAGGATAAACAGCCCGTTGTTTCACATCCAAAAAGTATGAAAAATAGTCCAAACTAACTCCAAAACTTTCCAAACAAATTCCTAACATTAATCAAAACTTTAAACAAGTTTTAAAAGATAATTCAAGGCTAATTGAATAAAAAAACATTTCAATCAATTCAAAACATAAGAATTGCCTTGATTATGAAAAATTTTCATTTTAACCAACTTGAAAACCTTTTCAATCAATTCATAAACCTTCCATAATCCAAAATTCATAACACAAAGA
>JAOXYD010154729.1:0-10409 GCA_028565735.1 Pinacopodium congolense | reverse complement strand
CCAATTTATGAATTAAATTAAAGGCATTCAGTCCTTAATAATCAAAATAAATCAGATAACATTTCCAATTACCAAAATAATTAAATTCAAATGAAAGCATAAACAATAAAAAGGAGCAAAAATCGAAAATTTTTTCCAAAATTTATAGACTACAATGAAATAAATGATAAATCATATCGCTATCAAACAAACCATATGCTCAAGTGCTAAACAGACAATCCCTCCCCCACACTTAAATTAAACAGTGTCCTCAATGTTTGAAAATGAAAGAAAAATGCACAAAGTAAGGGAAGAGGGAAAGAAATACACCCGTATAATATATCCTTGAAGTTCAATGATGTATTGAGTTGGAATTGCAGTCTATAAGAAAATGAAACCAAAACAACACAAAATAGCCAAAAATGGAGATCCACTGTCATATATAGGAACAATCAGTACAAAAGAGCTAACCAACTAAAATCATATAGTCTGTAGATCTGAACTGAAAAACAAAAGCAACAAACAACATAAGGGAAACCTATACTACTGAATGTAAATAAAGCAACAAAAGAACCAAACAATCGAAGCAACACAATGAAAAACAAATAAACTACGAAGTAGGATAGTCGCCATCCCGAGGTCGTCTCGACTCCCATAGAGAAAATAGATCATCCACCATTATTTCAACCCTATTTTAAAAAATCAACAATGATATAAATTTGACATATTAACAATTATATTTTTTATTTCAATTAATTATAAACATTAAATAATAAGAACACTAAATATTCACATATATCATTTATGCAACTCAAATATAGATTTCAGTTAATGAAATCAAAACGTCAAATAATAATAATTTATAATTATAAGCATTATAAAACTATAATCATAAGAATTTATATATATTAATATAAATGTATTCAATTAATTGTTTAAACATCATACGGTAAGAATAAAATATAAAATTATAACATTGTCTCGTGCCGATGAATACAGCAAATAAAAGTGAAACCTAAAATAAAAATAGTTGTAGTTATTTACAATGTATATGTAAAATTTAATATATACAACAATTACAAATAAAGCTTAAAAAAAGAGAAATACCTGAAAAACTTGAAACTTCATTCAACAGTATATCCACTCAAATCACACTAACTTAAATTTTCATTTAGAATAAAATTCTCACCATTATTTGGAGTTTCATCATTACCATCATCATCACTATCGTTCAAACTCAATTCACCAAAAGACATATCAATAGTCTCCCAATTAAGGTTATCCTCTAAATCAATTTCATTCAACAAACTTAATTCTTCATAAATCCAATCTACTAAGACATCAATATGATCAAGGCAAATAGGATCAATAGAACTACTTGTTCTATTAAGAGTCCTAATAAATAAATTAATTAAAATCAATAAGAAATGTTAATAAATTATATTAAACATATTAATAATGAAAACATACATTTTTTTAACTTTAAGTTATAGTGAGTAAATACCAAATTATTCAATCTTTAGTGTTCCAACCTATTCCTTCTCTTGGAGTGAATAAGTTCAAATGTACTATAATTTCTTTCATAACCAGTAATACTCACACATTGACTAAGAATTCGAATTGCAAACTTTTGCAACTTTGAAACGTGATCTTCAAATTGATTCCACCAATTAATTAAAAAAAATAAAAATATAAATATAAACAAAAAGAAGTCATAATTAAATTTAAACAAGTAATAAAAATTAAGAAATTCATACCTGGATGAAGATGATCTCTTTTCCTTGTTGCAATGGACATCCCAAAAGCACCAATACAATCCTTGTAAACCTTCATTTGTGAGCTAAGTATGTCCTATATACTCTTACTTCTGACCGTATTAATGATAGTCATCAATATCCCCCTCTGAATTCAGGCTTTTTTTTAGAAATTTACCCTAAAATAGACTATAGGATTAAAAAAAAGCTTTAGCATCAAACAATGGGGAATAGAGTTGTGTTTCTCATCTCTTATTTATAATTGTAAGATATGGATTGTATAAATAAGGCTTATGATTCAAATTAGCCTGAATTATTTCTTTTGCCTTTTCTATAGCATCAAAAAAATCTCATTGTTGGCTTCTCATCACCATCTGCAAGATAGAGTACCCTCAGCAAAAGCTCACAAATCCGAATAACAAACTGGCATTAATTTCAAAATTCACGATCTTCAAGTATAATTCTAGAAACCTCTAATCCAACATTAGATCTAGCATTTCGTGATGCAACCTACTTATCACTTGTAAACATCTTCTTCAACTCATTCTTCAATTTAAGAAAACACTGAAGTGATAAGAATTTAGTTGCAAATCTAATGATGGCAGGACAACATTAATTCTTACCATTTGTAAATTCCCTTCTCATTAAATTCAGAACTCATGCTTGATTGTAAATGAACTTAGTCACTTTTTTTGCTTTCTATACAATCTCATCAATAATAGAAAAGTATCTAGCATTTCCTATATCCTCTAACATCAAGTCAATGTAATTTGCAGCATAAGGAGTCCAAAAAAAGAATTATACCTGCTTTGCAATCTTTTCCCAACTACTCTATAGGTAGTGTCATTATTCGTGATAAACTGTACAATATTCTCATGCTCAATTTCATTCACAACCTCATCAAAAATCCCTAATAAAGTATCAGTATCCCGGATAAGGTCAGATACATCAATTGATTTTAAAAACATTATCCCTTTAGTAGAATGTATTAAACAGTTTATAATAGGTTCCTGTCTTGTATTTATCTAACTATCTGTCATGACTGAACACTCAGAACTTGGCTAATCCATTCTTCTTTCACTCAAATAAATTTTAATCTCAGCGATTGTATATTTCAAAAGATTACCTCTCAAGTTATTCACAAGAGGAATCTTATAACCTGCATTATAAGTTCCAATAGCATCCGCCATATGTTGAAAATAATAAAACCGTGCTGCATTAAATGATAAACCAGCATCATACCACTTCCTCGTTACTGCCATATCTACATTATGAGTTGATGCTTTAGATTATAGTGCACTGCGGATTGAAGGTTGGGCTCCAGAAACTGTTCTTGGAGAAAAAAAATTAGACACTTACCTCCTTCTCTTCCTTATATTAGATGAGCTTCCAACAATTATTTCATGTTGGGTAGGAGCATCAACTTTAGCATCATCAATATCATCTTTCCCATTATAAGAAAAACTTCCACTACCAATCTCATGATTCAATCTTTGTCTTTTGTTTCTTTCAGTCTAATGCTCTTCAAGCATTGTCTTCATTTACCATTTTATATCATGTCTACCTTGTTTACAAGGTTCTACATCACCTTTAATCCCGGCTAGGTGTCTTTTCAACCTTGCGATTTTCCCACCGTTTATATGTTTGCTACAATACAAACATATAGTATGGTTCTTTGTACCAGGAACTACCCTTGCATGAGTCCAAGTTGGATTATTATATCGACCGTGACTAGTTGAATTTTCAGGTGTACTTAAACTTTCCTCTATTTACCTGTGAGTATAGTTGCAATTGTAAGAACTTGGGTTAAGAATAAATGCAATGGTAAGAACTTTGTTCAACAATTCTTTTAGTGAACAAAAAAGTAATTTGCATAACCACACATGCTGCGCTGTGCTTAAAATGTTATTTGTGAATCTAAACAACGTTATATAGTTCATGCGTTTATAAAAAAAAGCAATACACCACATACATACAAGCATACAGAGGTTGATTAGAAAAATGTAACAATTAATTGCTTTTTAACATCTCAAATTTCACATATGACAAATGAAAACTAATTTGCATGGTCAAAAACTAGCTAAGAATGTTGATGCCTAAAAATGCAAATCCTATTACTGAAAATCTACACAAATAATCCTATGATTGAATATCCAAACAAAAATCAACAAAGGCACATGCACAAGCAACTAAAATTCAAGCATCTTTACTCAGAAACTTACTAACTTAAATATCCTACATTAAATAAATCCATCATGTCTACATTATCAACAATAAATAAATAAAGATTTTATTGCTCAATAAATAGTATCAATCTTTGCAACATAGGATGTTTTTCAAAATTTGCAAAATCTAATCCAATTTACAATTTCACCAAGCAACAGCAAAGCTAACAGGAAAATTATAAAACCAGAATTAGTTGCAATGAATAAGACTAAGAATAGCCTCAAATCTAGAACATTTTCCAACTTTAAGCATCACGTGTGATGATCATGGTGTCAAATATCGTACCGGTACTGATTGATATCGGCTAGAATCCGGTACAGAATTCTTCAATTTCGGCTGGTACCAAAATTTTCTTTTTAAAAATTTGTATTTTGATTTTTTTTAGGTTTAAAGTTAAGTTAAAAACTACATAATATAATACATTTATAGATTATTTTACAAAATTTACAAAATTTAAGAATTAATTTATAATTTTAAAAAATTATCTAAAATGATACCTGTATTAACCGGTACCGGTACAGTACCATTTTAAAGAAAAATTCGATACTGGTATTAATACGGTATTTAATACATTGCTATTAATGCATATATCCCAAAACGCATACAGACACCATCCATCATAATGTCAGAATTTTACATAAACATCAAAATCAGTATAGCATTCAGTCATATTGAAAAGAATGGAAAAGGAGTACAGAGACATTGTCGACTACTGTTATAGCCTCCAAAACTCTTGTAAATCCAAAATTTTGTCCATAGAAGAAAAATATGGTGATATAATTCATATTCTCAGGACAAACTCTCCAAAAATTACTTATACGAAGAACTTTGCAATCTTTCAAAGAAATTATGGTGCACATAACCAAAATATCCTAAAATGCAATATTTAATAAATTAATAGGCATAAACCAATAAGAAGAACAATTAAGAAAAACACCATATAGGAAAGAAAGGCCTTCCACCGACAATTTGTTTGAATGGGAAGTATAAATATAAGAAGATGCAAAAGCAGAGAATTTTGTCTGTTTATAATAAGCAGAAAAAGGTAAAGCTTAGCAGATTATGTTCTTGTTCATGTTGATCAATCATCATCATCTTCACTATCATTTCATACAGTATTCCATAACCTTGGTCTGTTAGAATTAACCATTGACAAGCTTATCCTCTTAGACATTAATATGCTCTTGAAAGGTTGGCTTTTCACAGTCCATATACTAATGAATTAAGGTGAAATAGGCAACAAAAAAAAAAAAAGAAAGTAGTATCATAGTTATCTGATATGCATAGAGGACCAACACAAGAATCTCAAGCTTTTGCTTGGAATTTAACTAACAATCTAACGAGCTCAACACAAGAATCTCATCCTCATTCAGGCTTAACCAGACCTAACATTCGAGCTCAGCACAGAACACAAAATCAGTCCAGAAAACCACAATGACCACAAATCTATTAGTCTTTCCAGATAACAAAACCACGCAAAACTTGTCCAGAAAGCCACAAACACCACAAATGAAATACCTAGAAACCTAGAAAATTTTCGTGACAAGAGGCAAAGACTCATAGGAGGGGACAACGATGATGATAGAGACTTGGAGGCGATGGACAGCAGCACAGACGACAAATGCACTGAGAAGTCACAAAGGAGAAAAGAAAAACAGAGAGTCGAGGAGAGATAAATTGAAGAGGGAGGGAGTCAGGTTTAGGAGATATTTCCAATTTTACAAATTGGTCCCCAGTACCATACTGGGGATCCGATACCGGTAGGTACCAAGTGAAAAAATTGGCACCAGACGGTATTTGAAACTAAAACGGTGTCTTTCCATACCGTATCATTATTCGGCCGGTATGACATGTATTGAACGGTATCGGCCGATACGGTACGGTACCGAATACATTGCATATAGCACCTACTTAAGCCTGTGGTTTCCTTACTTAAGTTCCGTGTGATTTGTAATTTTCTTCGGGAGACTTGGTTGTAGGTAATCAATAAAAGAATTTAGCTATTAGTGACGTGATTTCGATAATGTCTAAGATTACCAAAAGAAAATTGACATGTCTTAATTTTTTATTGTAAGACATTGCGGATCTACTTACGAAGTATTTATAAAGACTATCAGCCAAGGTTGTTAATTCCATTCCATACCAGCCGAAAAACGGAACGGAACCGACAGATTTCGTTCCGAGTATAGGTACTGGTCGGTACCAGATACTCCACCCGGTACCGTACCAGGACCAAAGTGAAATTTAACAAAATTTGAGCGAGAGTTCGAGACGGGAAACGAGACTCTCAATTAGATCTATCTCGGTTTATCTCCCTCGCTCTCTTCGGTCTCGACGTCGACTCTCAATTCCTCTTCGTTGCTGCTCGAGTCATCTTCGTCGGTGGTCACATCTTCTTCACCAGTGGTGGCTTCTTCTTCGTCAGTGGTGGCTTCGTCTTTGTCATTGGTTGCTTCGTCAATCATCACCGCTGGTTGCTTCATCTAGTTCATCTCCGCTGCTCTCTCCTTTTTGGCTGGTGGTCACTTCTTCTTCACCGGTGGTCGCTTTATCACCGTTGGTTGCTTCGTCATCTTCATTGTCGTTGCTCTTCTTTCTTTTCTGTTTTAAACCCAAGCCTTTATGATTCATGATGCTAGGTTTGCTTCTCTGATAAATTTACAGAACATTCATAGGTTCTTATTGTAAATTTGCAGAACCTTCATTTGCAGAACATTCTGTTGTTGCATCCTTGATTGATATAGCTTGTTTTAGGTTTGCTTCTTTGCAATTTTGATCGATACAGCTTGCAGAAAGCTTTTGTTGCTTGTTTTAGGTTGAATAATATATTCTGTTCTTAAAAGAAATTGTTTGGGTGGCAATTGTTTAAGATTGACAATTCATATAATTTCCAGTTGTCTTTTAAGACAACAAGTGAAGAGATTATCTATTGTGAATGTCATTTGTTATAGGGATGTTGATCTTTAAGGAATTTAAAAAATTAATGAATAGGGGAGTTTTATGAGTTCCCTTATGGATTGAATTGAATAGGAACTTTAACATTACCTTCTAACCTGGTCAAATAGGTGAGTTTGTGTTTTGTTATTATTTACTTTTGTTTATATGTCATTTTGTCATCAAATAAATCAAATTTATATGATCAGGAATAGATTAGTTAGAAAATTTACCTTATTGTGATCTACTACGTTTGAGAACCATATAATTACTTTATCAGGTGGTTGCTAATATAGCTAGCCAGTGTATTGTTAAATGGATCCATTACAATTAGAATTTGATTGTAATGAGGATTAGTTAGAGAATTTGTTGAATTTGGTACTTTGAATTGTATCTCAAATATCTTTGACATCCATGGATTTCAGTTATTATAGTTTCACATTTATGGATTGTCTCCATGGGTTTCACAAATTTCATGTACCTAACAGCCCAGTTTTTGCACGACTTTTGGAACTTCTATTATCTTAGTTTAAGTTTTTAGGACATAACCCTTACAGATATTGAATTCTGGCTGAATGTATTTATGGTTGAGGAATGGTTCTTTGATGATCTAAATTCATTCTTAAACGTGATTAAGGGTTGTCTTTTACTTATTTGAATGCCTAAAGCTTTTCTTGAATGGATTGTTTAAGATTAAGATGTTAAATGGTGAAAGAAGAGGACCAATCTCTTAATCCATTAGAAAATCAATAAGTAACTTAATTTTAATCAATGAAGGACCAATGATTGGTTAATCTAGAGGGTATCAATCTTAAAATTTGAATTTTTAGATTAAGCTTCTTGCACTTCAAGCCTTCTTTTGGTTGATTTAGGAGTGGACCAAACCTTAAACTTCAAAAGTAAGAGAAAGGTATTGATTTGATCATAACTTTGTCTTGATTTAGTGAAATTGCCCTAGGACAAGTCCCTTGATCCTTAATTAATCCATTTAGATCATTGAACCCATTTCCTTGACCATTTAATCCGTAAGTAACCTTAAATTCCAAAGTTAGTCTTCTTTACAAAGTTGTAAGCCCTTTAGTTTAGTTAGTGAATTTAGTTTAATTAATTATTAAATTTGATGTCTTTAGATAATTGTGATCCATTTTCTTTAATATTGGTTATAAGTAATCTCTGTGGGATGATAATTCAAGTCTAAAATACTTACTTTACTGCTTGTGATCAATATACTTACCGGTTAGTTGATTTTAACTTTGTTTTAAGAAAAGAGCTTCAATTGTTAAATTTGGTAATTAATTTGGTGAATTTGATCTTAATAGAAACCAACACAACAAGTTTTGACACCTTTGCCAGGGTTCCATTATAATTTGATTATTAGGGATTTTTGTGTCAATTAGTATAAAGTTGTTAATATTGTTAATATTGCTTGATTGCTTTTTTTAAAGTGTGCTTTGTTTTTAATTGTGTGTTTGCTTTTATTTAGTAGTTTTTTTATCTTCATATGTTTTTAATCTTGTATGCAAACTCGAGCCCATAAGTCTAAAATGCTTGAATTTGATCCTAAACTTGAAAGAACCATTTGTAGGCAAAAGAACGAATCAAAGACCACCATATCTTTAAACCAAGATCCTTTATATTCAAATCCTGTAGAAATAGAGCATCAAGAGGAATTAGTTGCTAGGCCTGAAGAGTAAAATAGAGGACCTATAATGATAGAATTAACCTTAGGAAACAAAAATCATCATATGGCTAGCATTGTTAGACCTAGGATAGACTTTTATGATTTTGAGGTTCCTGATAGCATTCTTTCAATTATTAGATCTTCCCAGTTTGGCGGTTCTTCTTTAGAAGACCCCAATGATCATTTGCAAAGTTTCATAAATGTATGTGATCTCTTTAAATTTCAATGTGTATCTGATGATGCTATCAAACTTAAGTTGTTCCCTTTTTCTCTAAGGGAAAAAGCTAAAGCTTGGTTGAATACTTTTCAACCCGGTTCCATTACAATATAGAAAGATCTTATGAACTTATTTTTAGCTAAATTATTTCTACCAGCAAAGATAGCAAATCTTAAGAATCAGATTTGTTCCTTTTCCCAATATGAAAATGAGAGTCTGTAGCTTGGGAAAGTTATAAGGAAATGATTGCTAAGAGCACATTTGGTATCACTTCTCATTTCTGTTTTTTATTTTTATTTTTGTGTATGTGTATTGATTTATGTGATATTGTTATTGGTTTCTGTGTTATTTTTTGGATTTTTGTGTTGTATTAGTATGTTATCTTTTTCGATTTTTGTGCTATTTTTATTAGTTTCTATGTTTTTAAAAACAAGAAAAAAAACAAAAAATGGCAATGATACCAAACAAGGCCTAAGTGTACAAATCATGGGTTTAATACTTGCGATCAATTTAATATCTTTTGTACTGGACTCATTCCATCTACTAGGAGTATTATTAATGTAGCAGTAGGAGGAAATCTAATGAGAAAAATTCTAGATGAAGCTCATAGATTAATAAAAGAAATGGAGATTAATAACTTCGGTTGAATCAATAGAGGTTCCAATCTTGGTTTTGATGATAACAAAACATGCTTAATCACTAATGGTTTGAGTTTATGGTGTTAATCTTAAAGTTAGGTATGTTTCAAGAAGAATCCATTATGGATAGCTTGGAGTTGGAAGGTTAAAATTGAAGATATGGATAATTCAATTTATTTGGAAGCTTCAAGACACTAGTTAGGTTGTTTCAAATATGTTTGTAAGTTTTACTTGATATTCAATTGACCTAAGGGCTTAGATTTGATCATGTATTGCATTTAAAGTTTCAAAAGTGCATGTTATCTCAATTCATAGGTTAAATCTTGTGTTTGAATTGTTTTGAGTAATTTGATCATTCATATAGCTTCAATACATGATTCTAAAGGTGTTTGAATCCTCAAGTATGATTAGGAACTTGTTTGGATCTATTTAGAGTCGATTGTGCAGAACAGTCTGTGTAATCTAGATATCAACGACGGGCTGTTCGTGCACAACGGCACCCTGCTGAGGTGTCGTTGTACCCCTTCTCCAGAAGGTAACAACGGTGGACTGTTCTTCAGCTCAACGGCACTGTTGTCCTTCGCAGAGGGTGTCGTTGTACTGACAGAAACCAACGGCTAGTTTTCCCCTTTGAGTCTTTTGTCTTTTATCTTCATTCCTAACGTGTATAAACTCTTTCTAAACCTTCTTAAGGCCTCCCAATACTATAAATATCTTCAGAAACAAATTGCAATACCCTAGACACTACAAAAACACCTTGAATCGTCTGAATTTGTCACAAGCTTGAAAGAGTACACTCTTCCACTGTTTTCATTTATATTCGATCTGTTTATGAAAATTTGTGTTTCTGAGTGTGTGAATTTGTGTTTGATATCTTTCTTAAGTGTCTAGGAGCTTAATTGTTTCATCTTTTACATTTTAGAAGCATTGTTTTATCAGATTGAAGCTAGAATTCACACTTATATCAAAACTGTCTTGTT